>JAAAKM020073195.1:230065465-230081758 GCA_010016025.2 Alatinidae sp. Z8VKAUB7J3
AGCCCAATTTCTGCCCTCTTTTCCTCCCACGTATTTGCTCTAAGAAAACAACACTTACTTGAGTACACTTGATTAGTTTATTTTTAACAAAGAAAATTTCAGAGAATACGTTCACACTCCCACATAAGGGCAAAGGTGTTCCTACAAACAGCAATCAATAAAATGACGTATAAGTTCTCGGTAAGAAAATTTCTATGGAAATGTAAGCTAGGAAGCATTAGATGCTTTGTGTTACGACCTGGAGGTAAGCATGCAGACAGAACCCTCTAGCTGAAGACGTAAAAAAAAATTCAAATAGTTTAACTGTCATACCTGATTCAAAGGCTCTTGTCCACCTGCCGTGGTGGGTGCTATTGGTTGGCTTACTGATGGACTTTCATCATCATTCAGATCAATCTCTTTATCAGCTGGATTTGACATTGCTGACTTAAAAAGTGATGATGTCAAGTCCTACAAAGAACATAAGAACTTCCATAATTTATCATGATTAAAGAGAAATATTAAGAACAGCATTGTTATGTGAAGTCAATAAAAAGGGTTACTGCAGCTTTCTTAAAGTTTATACTAGTAAAATTTATCTTCAAATGCATGAAGATTTTTTGAAACATCTTGTGCAAGGGCCTATGATAGCTTTTATGGAATCAGGAATGTTATCTTATAAAAAGGTTTACTTTCACAGGGTTATACCTGTAATTTACGTTAGAATCAACACTTGTGAGCCATTGTTCCAATAATATTGTCAATTCTTGAATAAGATAAATAACTTTATAATCGTCCAAAATGCTCTATTGCTTCTTTTTGTTCAATTTGTATTTTTCGAGAAATAAACTAAACTTTCAGAAATTTAGCCACTATACCATCTGCTCAAGCATTCAAGAAGATATTTGGACAAGATGTAGTTCACCACTAAGACACTGAAATATGATAGTATTTGAGTGAGTCTATGGGATCTAGCCACAACAACTAAGGGGCTCCATTTATTATGTAATCACTAGTATAGAGTGAATCTGGGATCTAGCAACTGGAGATAAAGATACTTCTTTGAAGACGGAACTAACATTGTTTTAAGGTGTTGTTCGACACAAGGCAATCAAAATCGCCGATTTTCCCGGGGGGATGGGAGCGAACTATGGTCCTGGGGGGCGTGGATAGCTACCAATAAGTTCTCTTTACTTCGAAAACAAAAATTTTGCGCATTTAAGAAGCGTGTACAGTGTGCATCAGTGTATTTATTCGGAACATAACTGCAATATAAGCTTCAAAATAAACCATAATATATCTACTTGGAAAAATTGATCAAGAGCATAGTTTTATATATCTGGCTAGTCAAACAGTTCGTCACAACCAACCCTAACTTCAGAGCGACTCAGATCAATAGTAAGCGAAAATCTAAAAAATGGTATGTTTGCTACAATACACAAAAAAATTGGCTTTTTACGCTAACCCCAAATACATAAAAGGCATTAAGTTTAGTGTTACCCATCAATAACTAAGAACCTGAAAAAATGTGCAAAAAGTGTAAAAAATGTTGCAGGAAGTAAACAAATAGCCTGGATTTTTTAGGAGGGCAGGCTTTAAAAACACTATTTTTTCTACTTTTGAAAATAGTAACTTTGTTGCTATTTTTTTAAATAGTTTTTAAATTTTTAAAATATTTATTTAAATTTTGAGTATATCGAAAGGAAACACTGAGATTGAGTTGGATGCGAGTTGAATCAAATGAGGGTTCAGTTAAACAGAGGTTGAGTTACACGATCACCGAAGTAATCGCCACAGCATAAGTATATATACTAATAATAGCAAAAGTGGAAACCGATGATAGTGTTAATAAAAGAAAATCACAAACACCTTTTAGTTTTTTTCTCTTTCCATGTTTTCAAGCTGTACAATTGAACTTTTCTCAAAAACTGAGAATTAAACACTTACTACTACTGTAATTTTGAAAGTTAAACTAATTTAATGTCGAATCACCAAATATTAGATGGCGTTTTAGTATTTTGGGTGACACTAGCCCCAGCTTCCACTCTTAATTTACTCGATTGTTTTGGTTGTTAGCTTTCAAAGATATGTCATAAAAATGAACCAGTAGGATGAAAAAAAAGCCTTTCAATACGAAATCTTCATTATTTTCCTTTTTTTAATTAAAAACGTAATTAGAGTCGATACATGCATATTCTGCTTAAAATACTGAACTTAAAATCGAGTTTTTGACGTCCGAAGCACACTATTAGTGGCGTACGCTATAATTTTTATTGAAGGAAATATTTTGCTTTAATTATAAGCTTTAAAGAGGTGATTTTACTCTGGCTAATTAGCAGTTATCTATTGGGTCGCATGAAATATTACTAGACCCGAAGAACGAAGTTGAACACGCAAAAGTAAGGAGACTTATCTCTCCATTTCTCAGTAGTATTACGAATCTAGCCCGTGTGAACAAAGTGTTCCAAAGTGTCCAAAGTCCAGGAGTTCCTTTTGTTCCAGTTCCTTTTGTTCCTTATCCAGTTCCTTTTGTTCCAAAGTGTCCGGTTTGTCAGAACAGGCAAACCATTCAATTTTTTTTGGGGGGGGGGGGGGGGGGGGGGGAAAAACTAAGAGTTTCAATTTGACCACTCCTTTCCTTTTGATGACTTACATTGAATAATTTTGAATGACACAATGTTTTATGTACAATGTTTCGCACTTGCTAGTTAAATTAACTGATATATTTTATTTTAGCATAGTTATGAAGATTGCCATCAAAAAGAGCGAATATTATCGAAAAAAGCAAAACGACGAGTCCATAATCAATGGAACAAGAAGAAAAGCCGACAGTTGCGAATATTTTGCCTGCACAAAAATATTAGTCATCAACATTAAAAACCAAAATAATCTAAATAACTAATTAAAATAGAAAATAAATAAAATTAAAAACAATAAAAATAAAAGATCAAACAAATAATATATATACAAATGTTACTCCATGATCAAAGATAGCAAAGAAAATATTCAATTAGAGAATGATCCAATTGTGATCTAAAAATAGGCAAAACTAAGTTTCAATTTGATCCCCCTTTCCTTCTGATGACTTACATTGATCCACTTCCTCAAATTCAAAGCTAGTACCGTTCCAGGATGCAGCATTGAATAATTTTGAATGACACAATGTTTTATGTACAATGTTTTGCACTTACTAGTTCTTGCATGAAAATTCATTTTAGCCTTTCTCTTCAAGACTTACGCAATGGAACAGAGAACTGATATTTATGGACTAGCACTGTCTCACAAAGGGAATTGAAATAAGGATTGAGATCAGATATTTGAAAATTTCGTGGTCATATAACACCCTTATGGTGGAGGAAGGATACGAAAAAAAAAGTCAAACTTCGATATAAGAGAGGCCACCCCTTCCTCAACCTTTGCTCTTTAGGCCATAGCTTGACTTTTGTTCTAATTCCCTAAGAAAGACTGCTCAAACAAAAGTAGGTCAAGGAAGGGGCAGCATCCCTTATATAGGAATAATTTCTGTCCATTTCAACTTTTAATGTTGCTCCTTACTCTTAATTGAAATGAATTATTATATTTTTCTAATTAGGATTTACTTTGGACAAATTGTTATATTCATTTAGGATTGCCCTAATCAAATCTTGTTGAGTGTTATTTAGGGAATCGTTGGTTCCAAGCTCTTCCTCTACCATTTCCTAAAAAGGCACGGGATGGAATTATCAATGGTAGGAGTATCCTACGTGCGACAATCCCTTACCTCCTTTTCAAGATGAGTCAGAGCCCTAAAAAAGGAACAGTGATAATATTATAGACGCTAAAATTAAAGTAAAATCCTATTATTTATCTTGTAACCGCTATTCGGAGCTAAGGTACTCCTATTACTAATTACTACTATTGTAAGCTGCGTAAAATTTGGCTTTTAAAGGCTTATTTTTAACCTTGCAGAATTTAGCACTTTTGAATAAGCTTTTGAAAGTTGTCCTAGCTACGAGACACAGCACGCTTTAAAAATAATGACATAAAAAGCTAATGTTTTTAACTGAAAGTAAGGAGCGACATTAAAACTTAAAACGAACAGAAATTACTCCGTATATGAAATGGGTGTCCCCTCCGCAATCCCTCGCTCTTTACGCTAAAGTTTTTACTGTTTTAAAAAGTAGAGTTGCCTCCGTTGGAAATGGATGCTAAGTTCCTGCTAGAATTGACTGTTAGGCCGCCCTTTGGATTTGGATTCCAGAGCCGCCCCCCCAATGAAATTGGAAGCTAGGGCCCCCCGACGTTTAGGTTAAGGGGCTGAGAAATTGGATGCTAAGCCCCTGTTTGAACTGACTGCTAGCCCCTTCCCTGTTAGAATTGGATATTAGGGCCCTGATGGAACTGAATGCTTACGGCCCCATTGGGCCTGGTTGCTAGGGTTTCCGTTTGAATTGACTACTAGGGGTACTCCCCCGTTGTAAAAGGTAACTTGAGATTCGGTTCAATTGAATTCAAGGGCATTCTTCAGGAGTTGCACGCTAGGGCTCCTTCAGAAGTGGAAACTAGGTCCCCCTCTGGAATTGGTTGCTGGTGTCCCCGTCGTAATTGATGAGCTAAGAACCTTCATTGGAAAAAGTCTTTTGGGCCCGGTGGAACTGTACGCTAAGGCCAGACGTCTAGAAGGTCCCCTACTAGTGACGCCTGAAGGTTTTTACTCTCTAATATGTAACAAAACACCTACATCATTTTGGAAATATTTCTTATTACATAATACGCACCTGCGTTTCGAAGAAAACTGATAACACCTGCGTGTTGAGGAAATCGCCGTTAGACTTATTTGTCATCTTAAAACATTAAGGAAGAAAAGATTAGTGGCTATGGCTCCATTTAAATTCGTCGACGGGACAACAACTCCACAAAAATCACAGAACCTTCAAACTGATGTCTCCCCTGTTACGGCAACTTTGGGCCTTTATTTGATGTTCTCTGTCTTGGATATCTGATCAAGTTTTAGTTTATTGAATTTTTTTCATGTTACGGCAAATTTTTAACCTGCTGTTCAGATGGTACAAGACCAACTTTTGTGGTAGAATTTTAGTCCGAAAAATAGTACAGTTTATTTCAAAGCATTGGCAACGCTGCTTCTTTGATTTTCCGCTTCTGGAAGCAGAAGATAGCGCTGTCTCGTTATATTTACAAATACTGACTTAATGGAACTGTTCAAGCTAAAGGCAGTAGGCTATCTAATATTTTCCTCCTGAGATAATTGCTAAGTTGTTCTAAAAAGAAGCGTCACCAGGTCATCTTGTGTTCAGTCATAATCTGATACCAGCAGTGCCAACGCTAAACAAGTCTTCATTTTAGTCAGAATTTAGATCTCCTGATTGAATGAGGTATAATTGAATATTTTTGGGCAAAATACAATTTTATAATACATTTTGATTTTACCTTCTAATACATTTTGGTTTAAATCATCTTCTGGGTATAGAAAATTTTAACCTGCTATTCAAATGGGACAGATTCATCTGATGCGATATAATTTTAGCCAAAAAATTGGCACAAACTATTTTAAGGTATTGGCAATGCTGTTTGATACTCCTGACCTACATTCCTCTGCTAATCCTCCATTTATGAACAGCTAGGCAAGCGACTTTTGGTGATTATATCAGAATTATCAAACTTTCATGACCTTCAGACGTGACAGTGATGCTCAGGGGAGAATCCAGGATTTTTTTTTTGGGGGGGGGGGTACAAGCCGATCAGCAGCGCCTGGGCGGTGGTCGGCGCCTTCAACAGGCGCACCGTCACCTCGGTCACCACGCCCAGCAGCCCCTCGGACCCGATCATCAGGCCGAGCAGGTCATAGCCCTCCGCATCCAGGTGCTTGCCGCCGATGCGCACCACCTCGCCGTCCATCAGCACCACTTGCAGGCCGAGCACGTTGTTGGTGGTGAGCCCGTATTTCAGGCAGTGCACGCCGCCGGAGTTCTCGGCGACATTGCCGCCGATGGTGCAGGCGATCTGGCTGGACGGGTCGGGCGCGTAATAGAAGCCGTCGGCCGCCACCGCCTGGGTGACGCCAAGATTGGTGACGCCCGGCTGCACCACGGCGCAGCGGTTGGGGTAGTCGATCTCCAGCACCCGGTTGAACTTGGCCGTGCCGAGCAGAATGCCGTCGGCCAGCGGCAACGCGCCACCCGACAGCGAGGTGCCGGCGCCGCGCGGCACGAACGCGACCCCCGCATCGTGCAAGATTCGAACAACCGACTGCACTTCGGCTGTTGTCTCCGGCAACACCACCGCCCGCGGCCGCTGCTTGTGGATGGTGAAGCCGTCGCATTCGTAGACGAGGAGCGCATCCGGAGTCACCAGGGCTCTCTCCGGCCCGACCACCTCGACCAGCTGCGACGCCAATGC
Organism: Alatinidae sp. Z8VKAUB7J3; assembly: GCA_010016025.2. Taxonomy (NCBI): domain Eukaryota; kingdom Metazoa; phylum Cnidaria; class Cubozoa; order Carybdeida; family Alatinidae; species Alatinidae sp. Z8VKAUB7J3. Next base: position 230,071,841 of record JAAAKM020073195.1, read on the forward strand.
GTCCATGGGGCCGCAGCATAGCGGCATGCGCCCACCGGTCCGCTGCCCCCTGAACGTATGACCATCAAGTCGACGCTGCGACTGCGTCGATTGACCCCTGGGGCCTCTGGCGGTCAGCATTAACGATGATTTCGCCTTCGCTTCGGTACTTGTCCGTCAGATGCTGTTTGTAGGTGCTGATTATTTTGCGAAGGATTACCTGACAGTCTGACTGATTTGATCCGGTATATGAAAGCTGATAGATGTTCGGGTCCGTCCGGTCTCTCTTGACTTCAAGTGAACGCTGCAATCGGACGCTGATTTGGCTGGTAGTGAGATCTTGAAACTCTCCATATGTTTTGGAGAGGTCAATCTCCTTTTCATCCACTTCATTATCATTTTGAGCAAGGTTGCCGTCGCCTTCGGTCCCTACTTCTTGATCGTCTTCCGTCGCAATAGTTTTCTGTCTTTGGATTTCTTGTCGAATCTCATTAGCAACCGTATTCATCACCGATTCACTCTTGATCAATTCATCGTGACTTTTAATCGAGGTCTGAGTGGCAAATCCATCATTGCCCATGATTGCAACGTTTGGATTTTGAAAGTAGATGTGCGTGCGAGCTACTGAAGAATACTTAACAGGACTTTTCCAGAACCAAAATACTCCACCTCCTGTGGCGAAAATGATGCAGAGGATGATGATCCAAAATCGGCGTTGTAGCATGCCGAAAAAATCAAAACTAGATTCGGGCTGAGGTTGTCCGGGGGCACCCCAATCCTGAATTTCAGGCTGGTTGTTCACTATTAGCTCCAAAAGCTAAATCGGTTAGAAGAGAGTTGTGTAGAGGGGACAGTGACAAGCTCTAGTATACGTGTAATCTGCCAAATGACAACGATTTAGTTACTAGAATAGCTCGCCAGGGCGGTACAACAGTTTTGGTTCAATCCATCTTTATAAGGTCATAATGAGAGAAATGTTGAGATGTTTTGGACATGTTTTACGGATGAAGGATGACAGATTGCCAAATATGGCTATCCACCTGAGACCAAACAAAAAGCAAGTCGTCCACGAATCGGATGAGAACAAACCATAAGAAAGGATTTAAGGGGCATAGGAACTTCATGGCAGGTGTAAATAGTAAAGTTTTGAATAAATTAGGGTGGAGGAGAGGCATGCGAAGATGTCTTGGCGTTAAGCATCATGATGCTCTGCTGAGTTGCTAGTAGCACTAGCAGTATAGATGTATACCTAGCCTCCCTCTACCTTCGCAGGCTTACTTGAAAAGTGAATTCCCATATTGAATTACATGAAGATACTGACTCTTGCTACTGTGCTCGTAGATACGCATACGTGTATGTTGACTCTATTAGACTTTATTTTATTTTTTTAATTGAAATTTCAGTAGTTAATACCCTTTTTATATAAGAAAGTATTTATGTATTTGCCATTTTTAAAACAATTAATATGCGAGAAAAAAGGGGTAATTTGACCCAATTTGGGCCAAAATTGATGTCTGTCGTACAGAATGGCAAAAATACGCACTTTGCTGTGTCGCAATCTATTTCGTTACCAAAAAAAATCCTGGATATTTTGATTTCCGTCAAAATGAGCCCTTTTCTGAAATTTTACGTTCAATGCTTATAACATATATGATATATAGCGTTCACTGGCATATGATCACACGTGGTAGGAAAAGGTATTTCTTATACTTTGTCGATGCTTTGATTTCCATCTAGAATAGTTTTCTTATAATGATTGTGGTAAGGACGTCGGGGGTATAGCCCCCTGACCCCTTCTGCTAACACTTCCCCCCCATCCACCCACTCAATTGACATCCCTGGGAATAACCGAAAGCTTAAAAACATAGATCCTCTAAAAGCTGTTTTACATCTGTTGAAACTGATATCTGTTGAAATATACCCGCAGTGAATTAAAACTGTTGAGATGCATTAAATTTACGTTTAATAGTCCCACAGCTCAGTAGGGGGTAACATTTTATATCAATATAAAAAATTTTGTTATTAAATTACACTGGGTTTTAGTTGTTGTTGTTAATTCATAAGATTCAGACAAGTAGAATTATTCTCTGGTTCAAGTTGAAGATACTATAAACGAAGATGTTTTCAGCCAAATAGACAAATAGTATGAAATATTTGAATATATAGTGATTCAAAAATATTATAACGCAACTTTACAGGACAGCGAGTGATAAATTAATGGATAAAATACAGTCGTAAAAGTTATACAGTCTTATTCTGTAAAAATAGAACAAGTTTTTCGTACACGAAATTACATCCAGAGTGACATTAAGATTGTGAATGAAAAGATATACCCAAACTAGGAGGGACGTTACCATCCCCTGCAATACCGTCTTCACACTAAAACTTAAGTTACATTTTGCTGAAAACACTAGACATCATCATACATTTTAGCTTTGGCAAAATTTTTTATTTTTGATTAAAACCTACAAGAATAAATATGCTCCGCCATAATGACGCTGAAGAAACTATATGAAAACAGATATTTATTTTCCGTCCTGGGTAATTCAAAACCGTTGCTTGGGAAAGCAATATTTAAACACAGCATTGACAATAAATTCATAAATCTCCTACCTGAGCTTTCTATAAATACAATTGAAGGCAATGCTCAGTTGCCAGTAGGTCTAAGGCAACAAACAAAGCAACATTGTTCCCTTGTACGTGCCCTAGTTTGCGAAAAGAAAGGAAAAGATTTTCATAGAAAACGAGTTGTTCAAACCAGGTGGTAGTTTCTTTTCATTGTTACTACCGATAATTGCAGAACTTGTAAACACTATTCTCTAAACCTTACAAATTGACGCCAATTGAATTCGCTCTTTCAACAAAATAGCACTTTCATGATAATCTTGATACATTTACAACAATGGAACAACTGCCAATGACCAAAAAATAATTCTTCTTCAAAATACCCTTCGACGTGACCATAAGCGTAAACCCCACTGTGAAAGATCACTGAAAGTAAATGTCATTGATCAAGCTCCAACTTCTGAAAGTTCTGAAACTTTGAAAACGCCAAAACATGAAGAATATTTATCTAAAATTTCATCGAGTGTTGCAGACTTAATGCCTCATTTTCATCGTAAGCAAAGTAAAAGACTCTTAACTTATTTCGTTGAAAATGAAAACATACAAATTGAAGACAAAAAGAATGAAGTTATACTCCATGCCAAGAGTTACAATTAAATTGATATGATATCAGATTTTATTGCAATAAAATCATTTGTATAAAAGATAAAAGAATCCGGATTAATTATTCTAAAATTTTGCTGTTTCTTTTGCCTTGGACAAACAACCGAGTCTTTATTAGAAAATTTATTGTCCTCGATATTAAAGAAAAACTACAATTATTGCAGAGAAAGCTGTCATACACAGGTTGTGTTCATATTTCTTCGCATCACCGCCTTATTAGGTTCTTCAGTTGAATTTTTTTTTTTATTCTTTTTCTTTCTTTTTTTGTGTGTGTTACTCTAGGTATTATACTAGTGTATAGTATGGATGAACATAAATAGTAATATCAATATTATTATTTGCACATAGGGGGGGGGATTAATATCACTGGCGGAATAAGAACACTCTTAACATAACCATGATAGGTATACTATTCAGAAATTCCATCATCAGCAGAACTTGAAGGCTATTTACGTACCTTTTTAATATAATTTGTGGATTAAATATTTGAGTCAGCTCGCTGGGTTTTTAAAAATAATAGTAAATAAAAGTAATCTGCAAAAAAAACCGACGCCATCTAGTGTTTGGCGCTTCTTGGCACTTTCAAGGGTAATAATAAGCCAAAATTAATATATTCGGTATGATTGGCGAAAATTAGTATAAGCCAGAAGGCTAAATATTGCATAACATTTGTGTTTCCTTTTTTTATACTAGTGTTGGTTTCTGCTCTTATAAGTTACTCATATTCTTTGGGTTCTACAGCTTGGTATGAAAAAACCATTAATTGACTTAAAATCAGTATCGGGCAGAGAAATTCTGAGATGTCCAAGGGTTACTTTTGGACAACCTGTTCATTTTAATTCAGAATACTGAAATATAGTTCAGTATATGTTTTTAGCTTACGTTTTATTGATTTTTCATCCACATTTCTATTTTTGAACCCTTCGTCTGCTACTACCAACAATTCCATCTCTGCATAGAGATGTCTTTTTCATTTAAAATTCAGTTCCCGGCATTTATAAATTCTTTAAGATATAGGCTACATGGATGTGTAAATTTCCCCTTGACCAGTTCAAGGACTCAGATATTCATTTTCACTGCCCTTGATACTTTAAGGATCGTACCCGTAAGGGCTAGTGGTTTCTCCTTTGAGAAATATTATTTACGAATTTTATTTTGTTTTATTTGTCATTTTCCGTCTTTCTCTTTTCTTTTTTTCTTTTTTTCTTCTTTTATACTCCATTTGTTATTTTGTTTAGAACAGGTCACAAATAAATTCAATTCAATACAATGTATTATCTCATGTGCCTCTTATGCAATTAAACAACAATTTACCTTGGATCCTCAAACAACTCAACCTTTTAATCTTGACATGAATATATACATTATGCTTATTGGGCCACTTGACAATTCCTATGGTTAAAAAAAGATTAATTTATTACGACTGAATGAAAGAAAATCTACGAAAAACCTAAAAGTGGTCTTTGGCTCCTAAAAGGGGCTTGGGAGAATGAAGAAAATCTACGAAAAACCTAAAAGTGGTGATTGGCTTCTAAAAGGGACCTGGGATAATAAAGAAAAATACTAAAAAATCCTAAAAGTAGTCATTAGCTCCTAAAAGCGGTTCTTCATGTTGAGGGGTGATGTTTAGCTCACCTTTTTTAGCTAGAAATCTATCAGGCAGTATCGATCTTCCAATGACCACTTTAGCCGTTTTTGTGCTGGACATCATCAGGCAAATTAAAACAGGCCTGATAACCAGCGCTTTCATTCAGGATCGTATCTGGTATTTCTGTTCTAAGCGGAGGGGGGGGGGAATTCAAGTGGGGCTTAGAAAACATGAGTGATTTGTGGTTTCTTTATTGGAAATTTGTTTATATGCATTGTTGTTACTTTTGAACTAGTTGGACAGATTTCAATCAGATTTGATTGAGTCCCTCTGGATGCAACCATGCTTCTGTTATCCACGAATTTTTAGGGGATGAAAATTCGATCCTTCGAAATCTCCCTGAAAATTAACATTCGTAAATACGTTTATCTTAACGCAGAACTCAAATCGTAAACTTTCATTGAAGTCGATTTCGGTTATACTTTGCAGAACAAAATTATTTTTTTTAGGAAAAGTTTAGTATATTAGCAGCGTGGGCAAATGAACTGCTGAAAATTGTCGCAAGAAGAGCAATGTTGTCAGAATTTTCATGAAAATCAAATAATTTCCATGAAAATCACGCCCTGAAATTTCCAGGGGAAATTTTACACTTTGTGGATTTGACAGAATTCCTATACAAAATTACTTTTATTTGCCTTACTTTTTCTTTGGTAACTCAATTTTGCATGTAGAGACGTTTTGAGGGGATTATCTGGGGGAAATCTTCAGCGTGTTTTGATTTCCAGGAAAAAATTCCAAGCGCCATTGGAGCTCCTGTCCCAGGTGTGAAGAATTCCTACGGCGGGATCCAGCCTATCTTCGCCTGCCCAACCGCCGCGCGCGGCTGTTGCAGGACGCGGTCCAGCTGGCGGTGCAGGCCTACCTGGCCACCACCGCCTACGTGGACGTCCAACATGGCCGCGTCCTCGATGCCCTGGCATCGAGCCCCTACAAAGACAACACAATCGTCATCTTTATCTCGGACCACGGATTCCACCTTGCCGAGAAGGACCACTGGCAGAAGGGAACCCTCTGGGAGGAGGCCACCAATTCCATACTCATGTGTCGCGTCCCCGGCATCACCAAGCCGGGTGGCCTTACTGAGCGCTGTGTTTCCCTGCAGGATCTCTACCCGACGCTCGTGTATCTGTGCGACATCCCCCGGCCATCCCACATCGATGGGAAGTCACTCGTGCCCCTCCTCAAGAATCCCGAATTCGAATGGCAGAGCACCGCCATCAGCTATCTCTACGACCGGTACGCCAGTATCCGCACCGAGCAGTTCCGTTTCATCCGCTACCGGGACGGCCAGCTGGAACTCTATGATCATCAGAAAGATCCCCATGAGTGGACCAATGAATCCGGGAATCCCGAATACGCAGAGGCCCTAAAGCAACTCTCCAATCAGATTCCCGCGGTGGAGGAAATGGCCAAACAACTGGTCAGGTCCCGAAGGTAGTCAAACGCGATTGCTTGGCTGAGAGAACCAGATAAACTCTGTGCAACTTGGCGGAACTTGATTCCTTCAGTGCCCCCATTGGCTCAAAGTAAAGATACGCAGGCTGGCCGAAACTCATTTCAAGGATACGGTAGCGATTCGTCGGCATTTACATCAATATCCGGAATTGTCTTTTGAGGAAAAGGAAACGGGGCGATTTGTGGCCGGCAAGTTAAAAGAATTAGGGATTCCTTATGTTCATGGCGTAGCGGATAACGGCGTTGTTGGTCTAATTAAAGGACGCAATCCAGCTAAAAAGACAATTGCCCTTAGAGCTGATATAGACGCTCTTCCAATCGAGGAAGCCAACGATGTGGTTTATAAATCCCGGCGGCCCGGCTTGATGCATGCCTGCGGTCACGACGTACATACTTCTTCTCTCTTGGGATCGGCGCGTATTCTAAATGAACTGAAAGATGAATTTGAAGGCGCCATAAAATTAATCTTTCAACCTGCGGAAGAAAAACTACCCGGAGGCGCCTCCATTATGATTAAAGAAGGCGTTCTGGAAAACCCCATTTCCTTGTTTAAAATTTGAACAAAATCATCTTAGCCTGGTAGAGAAAAAGACGAGAAAATAAAAATTAGTATTGAATGCCAATATATTTAATAATTTCTTGTCGATGTTTAATATAAATATATTGTCCAATACAGCAACAAAGGGTTACCCACTTTCAAAAATCACGCAATTTAAATATCACGCATAATAATAATAAAATCACGCATGTCGAGTCAAAGCAGTGTCCCGTCATTAAAGAACTAAAGTGCAGCAGTCAATGTGCTGCTTTGTTGAGACCTAACAAAATGATACCAAATAGCAAATAACTGGACAAAAACTTTTGACCCTAGGTTTACAATCCCCAATGTTGTATATTCCCTCTCCCAGTCCCCGTAATAATTCAAGTAAATCGTCTGCTGACTAACAGAACTAGGATAGTTCTTTGGAATAATTCTAGGCTATTCTAGCCTACCACTAGCCAATTCTGGGCTAGTGGTGTCAATTCATGCAGATTGATGGGAGGAGTGTATTTATCAATATCCGAAAGGACAATATTTTTTGTTTTTCAATTTTTTCCATGAAAACATGGAAAATTTATACTTTTCAATATAAGCACGGATGCACCGTTTTACCTTTTTTTTTTTCGCTGCCAGTGGGACATGAGATATATCGAACAATGTCCCAGTTGTCCAAGACAGAACAAGTTTCTAAGAAATGAGCCAGTACGATCTAGACATCCTCGGTCTGCCCGAGGTACGATGGCCTGGTGCAGGCCACGAAAAGCCGCCAAGTGGACACAACATCATATTCAGTGGACCAGAGTCAAGGGGAGAACACAGAGTTGCCCTTATGATGATGAGAAAAACCAGCCTATCCCTTTTAAAGTGGCAGCCAGTTTCATCCAGAATTCTTACCGCTAGGTTTTCCAGCCAGCATGCAAAACTGTCTGTGGTGGTCTGTTACGCACCCACAAACGAAGCAAGCGATAGTGTAAAGGAAGAATTTCAAGGAACCCTGCAACCAATAACCACTGATATAGCTAGATATGATATGGCTTGTTTTGTCCGTGATGACAATGCAAAAATTGGTGACGACCGCCAATATTACGGGGATCGAACCCGTGACCCACGCTTTCGCGGCGTGCGCTCTAGCACGGAAGAGCGGCGACCAGCGAAAGAGTGTAGATCCCGGTGCTCGCCGCACCACAAAAAAACCCAATCACACATGACAAAGACAAGGGTAACCTCAACATCACACATCATTCAGTAAAAGATAGTTTTACGGTAGAACATTGAAGCATTTACGGATATTTTCATATGATTTAATTTAGTTTGATTCGGTTTACTAATATAGTTTGCTTGTTTTTTTTTATAAGCTTATGTTAAACACTCTCTTTTATGGTCCTGAAATAAAATTACTCGTATTTGCCCATTTCTCGGTCAACAATTTTTGGCTTCTTTGTTCTCTTTCATTTTATTTATTTTTTCTAAGTTCAGTATCATTCTATATATATTTGCCAAATGCTAATAGCATTTTTTGTTCTTCTAAGTCCTTCAGACCACACAAGTTTCTTCTTTAAAAGATTTAAGCCCGCAAACTAACGGTCACATTTTGACGCTCATTTATGTTAAACGCCCATTATTAGGAGGAGATATTCTGTTGGGGATGCCGTTTTTAAACTAATACTTTAGCATTTGTAGCTGTTATTTATTTTTCCATGCCTATAGTTGCATTGTTGTCCCTTATTCGGTTTTTCAAGTCTTTGTTACCTGTTAAACCTTTATTCTAGGTAACTGAAGATTTTTTGTTGAAGAAAGTTGTGTCAGCGGCAAGAGCCATCAAATCTGCTAAAGATAAAATTCCAGCAGACAGGCTTTCTGAACTTGAAGCACAATTCCTTCAAAAATTTTACCAACTGTTGAGGTAATGCTATTGGGTTGGTAACTGATGACATTAGTCTTTCTTTCATACTTGTGGAGAGGTGTAATGTTTGATTTTTACCAATCTTTGAGGAACCACTTTAATCTTGAGGGCCAACATACTTATTTGGACTTAATCTTTTGAGCCTCAGTTCTATTTCCACAGGTTTGATGGTGATAACTTGCATAGACTTCTCAATATTGTAATCCAGCATTTCTGGCAAGGGAGCATTACCTGGAGGTGTGAAAATTGACCTGAACTGATTATTCAGGACTTCAACAATATTTCCAGGATTGGTTATACCGTTTTTCATAGCTGAAAGTTCTGTTACTGAATGTCTACCCAGCTTTTGGATTGAGGCATATTTCCAAAACTTTAGTTGGATTAGTTTGTGGAGCTGATGCTAAGGGATCCTCATCCTTGCTTGTAAGTTCTTTTGTTAGGTGCTGGACCCTATTTTGCATTAGTTTAAAATTGTTATAATTTTCCTAATTGTCCTTGTACTTTCTCCAGTACAAGTATTGTTGGCCTAATTGCTCATGTCATGTAAGGGAGCAGTCTTAGTCTTTGTTTCCAAGTGATTTCTGTATATTTTGCAGTTGTCTGCCCAAGCACCCTTTTCATATCAAGCCAAGATTCCTCTATATTTTCATTTTCAATGAAGGACCAATCTTGGTTAGCTAAATATTGCCTGACCTTGTTTTAATTTGTAAATGAATGCTTTCTAAAGTTTGTGGGGTCAACTTTAGTCAAGAGTTAAAGTGATGTGAGAGCAACCAGCACCTCCCTCCATGCTCATTCGTTCCCTCAACGCCTCCTATGAAAATTTGGAGAAAACAATTGTGTTAATCGTAATTGAAGGTTTCAGAAATTATGTCTGTGAGGAGGACAACCCAACCCCCTTACATCTCTCAGGGAAAGGATTGTAAGTTATGCCCTGGGGAATAATAAGATTCTTCTAGAAAGGGTGGTCATATATGCTTTGGATGGGACTCATTGGATGGTAATCAGAAGTTCTATCGCTCTTTTTAAGAGTCAAAGTGATCATAGTGCAGCTATCACCCCCCCCCCCCCCCCCCCACACACCCAACCCAACCCGGAGTTTTTTCCCCAGCCGTATTCAGTACATATTTTGAGGCGCCCCTCGTCTTGAAAAAAAACCAAATG
>JAAAKM020073195.1:230086307-230242564 GCA_010016025.2 Alatinidae sp. Z8VKAUB7J3
CCTCCCCCCTCCCTAAATAGTCTCGAATTGTCGTGCCTGAGAATTTGAGAAACTTACGTTTCTAGTTTTAACTTTGTCCTGATTTGAACTTCGACGTATAAGGTCATTTTTTAAAGTAATAAGGGTCTCTGTAGAATGGTTTTCCGATTCCGGACGACTATGCTGATGGATGAAGTGACGAACTGGTCTTCTACACCTCAAATTCTATATCGATTCTACACAAAGTGCACACTTCAACACACAAAGTGCTTAAACTTACAAAGTTGAAGTTTAAGCATGTACTTCTTCATGTTTCAGAGGATTTACATTCCCCCTAGAAGTACTGTCTTTTCAAGAGTTGGGCTGGATAAGATTCCCAAAACCACCTCTTTGTGTATCTTCATTTAGTGAAAAAAAATCCTTCCCCCTCCACTAAGTAGTCTCGAATTGTCGTACCTTAAAATTTAACAAACTCACGTTTCTAATTTTAAAACTTTGTCGTGATTTGAAAATCGACGTATAAGGTCATTTCCGTCCACTTGTGTAAATTTTATACAACAGAAAAGGCTAGTTTATCATTCCCCTTCTTCAAAACATATATTCCCAAATATTGTGCCTTTTACCATTGGCAAAAAGGTCTCATATGGGGTAAGAATGTACTGACTAAGCCACCAGGGCTTGGTTAATCTGTTGTACACGTTGGGTGTATTTGTTTCCACCCTATTTTTTCGTCAATTGGCGCCCCCGGGAGGTGAGATTTGCATACCCGCTATTTCTTTGCCAAGAGTTATTCCGCCTTCTTTGTAATAAGATATATTTAAAATAAAGCCTTTTTGGTGTTTATTTGAATCTTTACACCGTCTCCTTAGATAAACTTCTGAAATCATGCCTGGAGGTAGAAGAAAAAGGAAATTCAAGATGTGGTATGTTTATTAGCATGTGTAGTTTTAGACTATTTGCAAAATGAACCAACATTCATTATAGGTATGGTTAATTTTGATATTCATCTTGCCCAAACCCAAACCTGAACGCCATCTAGTGTTTGGAAACAGTGGCGAAAACATATTTTTGACTTGATAAAACAGCAACAATTTGTAAATATTTCATATATTCCTATTAATTGCATATAACTTTTACTTCTTTTTCCCCTTTACCTTTTTTTAATTTTACTTTTTTCTCAATCTATTATATAATCAACCCAAATGAGAGCTGAAAAACGATGCAGAGTAACGGATGCAATTTCTAACCATTTTTTGTATTTAGAAACAACTTTTACTGACAAATTCCAAAATCTAAAATGCAAATTAACTTTAGTAATTTCTGATCGTTTTAAGTTTGAATTATTACAGGAATTTATTTCTGCCGGTCTTAAGCCTAATGTAGCTCTGTAATTTTCTTTAAAACAAAATTCTTTTTCGGAAACGTTTTTTTTTAATTAGCCTTAAGAAAGGATTCCAAGGAAGTTGGAATTTCACGAGAAGAGGTAAAGGGTGGAGTTTTGAATAAATTAGAGAGAAGGAGGAGTGTTTGCGATTTTGTTAGCCTTAGTTAGGTTAATGGTATTGTTAGCAACAGCTCTTGAGATTTTGGGATTACGGGAAATACTGATCCAAACTCCCCTACCAAGTCAATAAATGATTTGCTTCGGATATTTCACAATTTTTCTTGAAATCGAGATTGCAGGTATAAAAAGATGCAAAGTTGACTTGAGTCTTACGCAATACTAGAGTAAACTTGTTTGTTATGTAATGGTATAGTTCAGCTGATTCTTACGTAATAAGGATTGTTTTTATTTTACTTTTGAATTAGCTATTTATTTGAATCCATAAGGTATCCAGAATTGTGACGAGCTGTGACGAACTTTTATCGAGCTCGAAACAGTAATTGCCAGATGTAATTACAACTTCATTATGTCGGTAACTAGTGCTTAGAATTCACTTCCCCAAAGCTTCGCTCCTCCGCATTTCCACGTTCTTTCCGAAGTCATTTGAAAATAATTTATTGTACTGTTGAAAGAAAAAGAGAGCTCCTTTCTTAATTTTCATTAAAAATTGTAATATGAATAATTTTAGTGTTGGGACGGCCCAATTAAGGCTGGCACAAAACGAGAGAAACTAAATAGTTTTTTCGGAAAGTAGGTGCCGGCTTTTAGTTTTCTGTCGTTTATTTGGATGTCTTACCTTACCCAAGCTCTACAAGTTATTGATAAGACCGTCCAGTCCATTCTGATTAGTTTGGCTGATTGGTTATCAATCCTGCTCTGCCAATTAGAGATGTGTGCAAACTGCTAGTTGTCTCTTTTTCTTATTTGCCAGCATTGAAAACGAAACAGGTACCACCATTTACCATACAGCGTACGACTAAAACTCTGGATAGTTGTAGTAACACTGATGATTATGCCCATGTACGAACAGAAGCGAGGGCATTATGGCCTTTTTGCAGCCTATCCGCCATTGCTCAGAACTTTTTTTTCTGTGGGAAAAGTCTATCGCTTTAATTACAGGTGGAGTCTTTGCATAGATGTATTCTTGAGGTGCATATGAAAAAAATAGTCCTTTTTTCTAGCAGTTTAGCAGGAGATGCACCGTCTCAGGTCCCTTGTCAGACACGACAAAAAAATCGGATAGAGAAAAAAAAAACGGTTCTCAAAGAAGCTCTTGGAATTTTCATCCAACTGTGACTTTAAGGGGTAGCTTGGTGGGGACCAATCATTTTTTGATTGCTAGTTTTGGTCTGATATATGCTTATATAAAGACTGATATATACTTGTTAAATCTTGAAGAGTTTAGATTTAAATATGAATATGATGGGAGGATGATAAGATATCTAAATAATACGATATGAAAATAGTAAACATATAATAAGATTACATCTCTCAGCCACAGGTAATAGTTTGCCGACCTCCAAAACACATAAACGCGGACTTGTAATTAATTTTGAGCTTGTTAGTTTTCATCTATCTCTCTTTCCAGATCATATCCTCCTTGATTAAGGACAATTATTGACTTTCATTAAGTGCCATAACTGAATGTTTGATGACGTCAACAAAAAGAACAAGAGATTTTCTTGATTTTAAATTTGCAATCTCTTCGCTCAAATCCGTCACCGAATCAAAAAGTGCGTGTTGATAATCATTTATATAAATCGTGAACAGCAAGGGGGAGCCTTGGGGTACGCCGCAGTTTATTGGAAAAGCTCCCAACACGGGCTCGTTCACTCGTACATAGAGTGATCATCTAAAAAATGAAGCAAGAATCTTCAGGGCTTTTCCTCTGATTCTTGAAATTTTCCAGTTTCTTCAAGAGGATCTCATGGTCTACGGGATCAAATGCCTTGAGGATATCCAAAAAAATAGTTGCAACTTTAACCTTGTCATCAAGTACAATACTTTTTGTAGTTGTCAGAAACTGTACAGCATATTCTGTTGAAAAATCCTCCCCTAAATTCAAATTAGTTCTTGTAAAATAAAATTCTTTTTTTCCAGAAATTCTTTTATTCGGAGACAAATTATCTTTTCAGAAACCTGCGATAAAATTGGTAGGAGAGAGATCGGTCTATAGTTGTTGAAATCACTTCGGTCACCACCTTTGTGCAAAGTTACAACCCTGGCTTTCTTGAAGTGATCAGGGAATTCTCCTTCTTTGAGACAACCATTTATGAGGAATTAGTGTGTTTAATTTTTCTAGGTGGAAAGCCGGAATTTGACGAGAAGGTAAAAAAAACGAATTTTCAATTTGTGCTTTTCTGATAAAAACAAAGTAAAAATCTTCAGCATGAAGATCGCAGTCGTCCAATTTGTTTCAAGCTGATTAATAAAAATAAATCGATACACTAACTTGAAAACACTTCAACACTTTCTTATACCACTACTTTTATACACCTACTCAAATCAACTCTTATACCTACGGAAGAACCATAGATCTTGATAACCCTGGGACGTCAGCATTCTAACCAATTTGTCTTTCCCTAATATGAAAGCAAACGGGGTGATGTCCTTGGATTTTGGCACTTCCTTTTCAGATCTCGTGATCTTTCCACAGTTTCTTATATGTTCTGTGTACTCTACCCACGTTTTAGGTTTAGTTTCAGAATAGCAGTGACGCCAGTCATACGAGAGGCATAAAAAATAATAATAGTAAAATCAAAATATTTATATACTCTTTTGTGATGACTGGAGGAAAATTATCTTCCCTCACCCCCATGCACAAAGTTCTGAGTAGGCTTACCACCTGCAGCACGAAAGTGTTTTTTAGCACTATTTTATTATGTGTAGAACTGAAGCAAGTGCTCAGGGCTGCTAAAAAAGGACAAAACACCATTTTAGCACTATTACAGTCGATTTTACTGAAGTAGGCTATAGCACTGAAAACCGCCATGTAGCACGCAAATTTGGGCAGCTTTAGCATTTTCGGAACTGACCGTGATGGCAACCCTGCTTCGAGGATTGCCCCCCCTCACCCCTAAATGTTTTTTTCACTTACCAAAACGTAACAAAACTGAATATAAACAGACTTTTGATGTAGCCCCCCCCCCAAAAAAAAAAAAAAATCCCGGATGCGGCCCTGGCAGTGTGCACGTGTAATTCTCCTGTAATTTCGTTTTAGGTAAAAGGTACGATCTTTAGCGAGTTAGACGATGAAAAGGTATTTGCTGTGATTGATTTTCATGAATTCGAGGAACAGTTCAAGCTAGGAAATCAAGCAATGAGCAACAGGTCCAGTGGAAGTAGTGAAATTGACGGATTTGCTACTATTGGAAGCAAAAGGTTTAAGAAACCTGAAGCAACATCTGTCTTGGAGCATACGAGACTGAGAAATATTGGTAAGCTTTAATATTAGCCTACTATTCTAATTACTGTAGATTTTTGTCAAACGATAAAGAACATCGGTTGTTCTGAAACAAATTTTTGCTCTATGCTTTCTTTATTTCTTCTTTTTGTGAAAAGGGCTCAACTGTGAAGGTATCAGTTAATTCTCCTGCTGGTCCAAATATTGCTGAAATGTTTCTATTTCTTTCTTATGATTAATTTGAAATTATATAGTATTTGTAAGCCGCAGTGGCTTCAACTCACGGTAATAAAGGGGGTTGGGAAACGAAAATCCATTTTTCAAAAAATAGGGGGTCAATTTTGAGGTTTTTCATTTCTTTTTCAATAAGATTTACCGAAAAAGTACTTTCCAAATTCTAACAGAGGACACAAATCTTGGGGTGGGGGCAAATGCTTCATTTCAAACCCCTCCAAGGTGTTTAGACAGGAGGATGCAGCCCAATCTGAGACCTTCAAAACGTGGTTAAAATTCAAAAATACACCAGTGGAAACAAATTTCACAGTTCAAGGACTATTCAGTGGGATAAAAAGGTTTGTTGTTGTCATGTCTATGGCTGGATATCATAGGAATTATGTTCCAACTCAGGTGGAACTTTAAGTGGGCAGTCAAAACATGTACATAGTTTCTCTTCTAGTGCATTATCAAATGTAAATGATACTTTTGCTAGCAGGGACTTGGGCAATAGTATTTACAATGCTAAATCTGAACAATCTAATGGGGAGTTGGACAAAAGTTTTTATAGTGCTAAAACTTGAACAAACCATTGATTCAGTAAGTTCTAAAGGATCATCAGCCCCCTCTAATTGAAGCAGCTGTGAGAACATTATTTGCCTTAGCGTTATTATCTTTAGCATTTTTGACTGTCTAATTTCCAAGTTTCAAGAAATTATGTGTGTTGTTGTATTAGGCACTTCAGATATTTGCACCTTCTGTTAAGTGAAACCCTAAAGGAGTACTATTCCTCTGACAGAACAACATATACAGATACCAGGTTACAAAATTGTCAGCAAACTATCAAAGCAGGAAGGAAGGGGAATTGTCCTATACATCCCAGAAACTTTCCAGGTAGAAAATGTTAATATTTCTGATCATGAGCCTTATTTAGAACACGTGTGGATATCAATAAACCTACCTGGTGAACCAATTCATATTGGTATACTTTGCAAAAGTCCAAGTTTCTTCGTTATAAATTTGACAGACAATTATTAACTTATATCTTATTCATATATCTCATATCTCAAGTCTGTGAATGAAAACAAGTGACTTCTATTCATCGTTATCCGTAAATGTTTGGTAGTGGTGAAAGCTGAAAAGAGGTCACTACTCGTTTTTGTTTTGAGGTCGTAGGAAGCTAAGACAGATTGAAATGTCTGTTTTTCTTAGTTTAATTTTAATTGACGGTTCTTCTTCTTTATATTCCTCATCCCGAGAAGCTAACTCAACATTATTTTGGGTAACGGGGATCATCATCGTCAACCTGAACATAATTCTCAAAAATTAACTCTCCGCAGTTGGGCAGAAGCAAGCATGTACGAATGATTTTTTTTTATCGTGTGGGGAATAAAAGATTCATTTCACTTTTGGAGTTTAGGAGGCTCAGGCTCTGATCCATCCCTGCAAATTTACTAGAACACAAATCCCCCCTCGAGTCAGAATTCAAGACCTAAAGCAAAAGGCATAAATTCTAGCAAGCAAGAAGTTATCTCCATAAATTCAGATAACCAAGGGGGCCAAATCACACTGATTTTCCTAGATTTATCTTAGGCCTATGTTTTTCAAAGAAATTGGAGCCTACTTTCAATTATCGAAATTCAACTGTATTTTGATAGATTTTACAGTTTCTGTTACTGTATTTTTAGTGAGGACTTTTTTCTACTGTTTTTTGTTTTTGAGATATACAAAACTATATTGTTCGGATTTATGCATTACAAGTGGGAGCAGGAAGTGGGATGGAATGTGGCATTACGGCCATACAGCGTGCCCTGGGGACCACGCAACACTTCCACCCGTTCGGTATCCAGCAACTGAAAAATCTGTGCCGCATTGGAGGAAATGTAGGTTTCATCCATATACGCCGCAATGGGACCCTGATTCAGCACACCAAAGTCATTCAGCCCCACCCCGCGGATGAATGGCGCGGGAACACCCGTGTCTCCATTCGGGTAGCCCACGCTGAAGTTGGGTGTCTGCGCAGTAACGTCTACCGACTGCCTGAAGCCCAGCGCTTCAATGGCATCGCCACTGAACGCGGTGACGGAAACCGGTGTTTCCTGTAAATTTTCCTCACGTTTTTGCGCCGTAACAATAATCTCTTCGATTAAGGCAGTGTTACCCGACTGAGCAAAAGACTGATGAGATAAGACCGTTGACAGGACGCCAACAACAGACAACATAAACCGACAGACGTTCATTAGAAACACTCCCCCGTTTTAGGATGTCTTCGAGTCTACTCCTATTTGTGTGAACGTGCTAATCAGGCAAAATAGCTTGCTAGCTTGGCAAGGCGCGCACAAACCCGTTAATGGAGCGCAACGTTTCAGCAAACACATCCGGGGTAACGTCCGGCATGGTGAGGTCTCCGGCATGTGGTGTGCCGTGTACGGTGCGCGCCACAGCCGACACGCCCGCCGCCAGCAGGTTCGCCAACTGGCGCACAAATGTCAGCGTCAGCTTCGGCCGCAGCCGCACCGCGGTGGGGTCGCGCGGTTCACGGCTGAACAGGCTCTTGCCTTGGCCGCCCAACCCATGTCGGCGAAGTAGGTATCGTGATCCGGATGGACTTCCCAGTTGTCGGGATCGCGGGCCAGCGCCCGCGCCCAGTTGCGCAGGAACTGGTCTTCGGCGTCCAGGCCGGGCTTCAGAGCGTCCATCGCTTCCACGAAGTTGGCGCGTCGCATCAGCGACGGCTGCAGGCTCGGCTTGTTCTTGCGCCCGCGCAACGTCGTGAACGCGTACCTGTCCAGCCGCCGCGCGATCCGGGTCATGGACCTGGCCAATGCCGAAACACTGCCGGCGAAGGTCGACCGGCTGCTGGCCCATCACAATCCGCTGCGGCGCGGGCTCGGGGTTGCGGAAGTGGCGCCAGAGACAATCCTTGCGGAACTGAAATCGGTCGCCGGGCGGATCCTGCCGTTCATGGATCGGGTCTGGAAAATTCTCGACGAGAAGCGACGTGCCGGCGAACGCATTCTGTTCGAGGGCGCCCAGGGGACATTGCTCGACATCGACCACGGAACCTATCCGTTCGTCACGTCCTCCAACACCGTTGCCGGTCAGTCCGCCACCGGATCCGGCCTCGGCCCAAATGCGATCGGCTATGTGCTGGGCATCACCCAGGCCTATACGACGCGGGTCGGCGAGGGGCCCTTCCCGACCGAGCAGGACAACGATATCGGCAGGTTCCTCGGCGAAAAAGGACATGAATTCGGCACGGTCACCGGGCGTCAACGGCGCTGCGGCTGGTTCGATGCCGTGTTGGTGCGGCAATCGATCGCCGTCAACGGGATCGATGGTATCGCGCTGAAAACAGTTGAATGGAAATTTAAAGAATTATGTACAGGATTGAAAAAACCTAGGATTTTGGTGCCCAAACCTAGGACCAGCTCTGAAGAAATCATGAGTGCTGGGGGGGGGGGGGGGCGGCTCAGGCCCGTGATTCTCCTCAAATTTCGAGATTGCTGCAGTTTTTCCTATATTTTGCATATGATCCGCTTAAATCCGCCTTTATGGTTTTTTTTTGCTCACATCGCCCTCAAAATAAAAACACCGAACAGCCTGAAACTCGATCGAAGTTCCCAATCGAGTTTACCGTTCGAGTTTCTAATCTGCCTTTGGTTCACGAAAAATCTCGGTTTAAGCCCCAACTCAATTCAAATTAAAACCTGTCATTAACATCCTATCCAAATATTATGCCTCCTTCCCCCCAAGTCCAGAGCTCCATAACCTCTCCTCCCCCTCTCCAGAAAAAACTTTCCTGATAGGTCCAACTTTATTTTCGAGCCGTGAAACAAAATAGGCTATACTAACAAAGCACCGTTGTGTAAAAATATTCACCTTTAACGAAACCTATTGTATATATGCAATCTCTGTAGAGATACAGCCTCGCGGCTTTTAGCGAAAACAGAAAAAACGTATGCTCCCTTGTCAGCATCCAAAATCCAATTGACGGAACTTCGCTCACCAAGGAAACTGTTAAACTACATACAGCATCACGTCACAGTTTTCAGATCTCATAAACACCAAATAACTTCGGAGATCGTACTGGCTAGGCATGGCAAAACGAGAAAACGTCGGACACCGTAGAGCTTTTAATAAACAGCTGCATTATTCAATCTGGGAAACCCTTAATGAATCATCATATCTTGCAAAAGCCATAACTTTCCCTATAGAGGTAAGAAGGCCTTCTCCGTATATCTGCAGGTGCGTGAATGCGATCATTTGACAACCATGTACCAATTAAAAAAGGAATAACGTGTAAAAAAGTATTTTGTGAATAGACATTTATTAATAATCTTGTACCGATTTGGTAAAATTTGTCTAATCTTAGTGAAATACTTTACATTTTATTTTTTTCCAAAGCATTTAGTATTGCGTTAGCGCGACTCACTGATAGATTTCTCTGATTGGTTAATTTCTGTTATCAAACTTTGAGCTCCGCCCATTTTGATTTGATTGGTTATGATGCGCAATCGGAAATCAAACCAATGTTTTGCGATTTTAATTCAGTTTTCGACCAGGAATCGAAACTAAATTACTGTTAATATCTGTGTACGTGTATTAAATAAAAATTCGGTCCAAAAAGGATCCTATCGCTATAACTATGGATCAGCATGAAGGAGTAACTATGGTAAATGCAGATTTTTGCACTTATAGATGAGGCTCTGACATGCATGCAGTAATTGAGGCTGTTTAGACATGGGCTAAGTTCGTCCAAACCCCCTAGAAATAGGTTTTATTGCTAAAAAGAGGGAAAATCTGGAAATTTATGACGGGGTAGGTCTGTAAATCCCCACCCTGTGTAGATACTTGATGATGATGAGTTTTTCCATGGGCGTACGTAGCTTCTTCTCTAGGGGGGGGGGCAGCATCGCTGCGCTCAGGAATGAGTCCGACCTGGCGCTCGGTAATGTTGGCGGGTCCAATATATTCAATACGCTGTTCGCGCTGCCGATCACCGGCATGATCAGGCAGATTCCGATACCGGATGGCGGTATCAGCGATCTTGTGATGTCCTGGGCGTTTGCCGCATTGCTGATCCCGATCTTTGTCATGCGCAACGGACAGCTCGGCCGGCCCGCCGGAGCGCTGTTCCTGTTGATTTATATCAGCTATGCCGTCTACCGGGTGTCCATGCCCTGACAGCAGGGCCCGACCGATTTTCCGCTCACACAGCGTCTAAGACTCCACCTACTCACTGTGGAGATCAGTCATGAACAGACTCACTGCGACGTGTTCATTTATTGCGATATTGTTTTTTCTCATGTTGAGCATCGATGCCCGGGCATCCGGCGGCCACGCGTGCTCGAAGACCAGCCAGTTGATGCGGTCTGCGTGTTATGCAGAAACGCGTGATGACTACCTGGTTGAAAAAGCGAAGTGCTACAACGAATCGGAGCATTATGAAGAGCGGGAATGCATTGCGGATCTGCGCGATGACATTCACGAGGCATGGAGCGAGTGCCGTGATCAGTTCAAGGCGCGCGAGGAGGTTTGTGACGCTATTGGTCAGGCGCCGTACGATCCCAGTTTTGAAGTCGAAGACTTTGAGACCAGTCTCGCTGCGTTGTCAGTGCCGAACCCGTATTTCCCAATGGCAACCGGTAACGTCTGGGTCTCCGGCGGTGATGAGGAAATCATGGTCGAAGTGCCGCGGTCAAGGAGCGGATCCCCACTCCGGACCAGATCCACGAGCGCCTCAGCGAGTACGTGATCGGACAGGACCCCGCCAAGAAGATCCTCTCGGTCGCGGTCTACGGCCACTACCGGCGGCTGCACGCCCGCTACCAGAAGACCGAGGCGGACGTCGAGCTGGAGAAGAGCAACATCCTGCTGGTCGGCCCGACGGGCTCCGGCAAGACGCTGCTGGCCAAGACGCTGGCCAAGATCCTCGACGTGCCGTTCGCAATCGCCGACGCCACGACGCTGACCGAAGCGGGCTACGTCGGTGAGGACGTCGAGAACATCCTGCTGAAGCTGCTGCAGGCCGCCAACTTCGATGTCGAGCGCGCCCAACAGGGCATCATCTACATCGACGAGATCGACAAGATCGGCCGCACCACGCAGAACGTCTCGATCACCCGCGACGTGTCCGGCGAGGGCGTGCAGCAAGCGCTGCTGAAGATCCTCGAGGGCACCGTGGCCAACGTGCCGCCGCAGGGCGGCCGCAAGCACCCCGAACAGAGCTACATCCAAGTCGCCACCGACAACATCCTGTTCATCTGTGGCGGCACCTTCTCCGGGATCGAGCACCTGATCGCGCGGCGCCTCGGCCAGAAGATGATCGGCTTCGTCGGCGGTGAAACCGCCCGGCCGAAGTTCGAGACCGTGACCAGCGACCGCGACCAACTGATCCCCAAGCTGGACCAGCGCGACCTGATCGAGTTCGGCATGATCCCCGAGTTCGTCGGCCGTCTGCCGGTGATCGCGCCGATACTACTTTCGAGTGGGTAATATCAGGAGATGAAAGAACTACTTCCTTACCGTCAGAAATAAAAGTGGCGATAATTTCTGCCCGCAAAGGGTTGCCTCCTTTATCAAAAACGCTATAATTAATTTCAGCAGATAACAATTTACAATCAATCGTAAACTCCCCCCAGGTGATATATAGCGCGTAAGGACGGTGTAGATCGCCATCCTTATGATAACAGATTTTCAAAAAATTATCGACCTGTTGTTTGACGCTTGGCTTTAGTTTAGGCTTAGATCCTGGGATATTTAACTTTAAGCCTAGAGCAGAACCGGAGTAGAGCGTATTGTCCAGTATAATGGTAAATTTATGCGTTTGGTCTTTAAAGCCTAAAAAGTTTTGCTTGTCTAAGGTAGAAGGAGACTCATCCTTATCCTCTTCCTTACCCTTATCCTTACCCTTATTCGAAGAAGGAGATTGCCCCTGTGTTTCAGCAGGCTTTGCCTCTTCACTAGCTGCGCCTTCAGTTGAACCCTTGGTTTTTTCCTCCTTAGTAGACGTATCTGTTAAGGGCGTTTTTTTTTGTTTTTGATATTCTATTTCATAAGTCTCTGAGAAAGCCTCAATACTGATCGGCGCCTGAAAAAATCCTATAAAAGTTCTTTTATTGTCCTTCTCTTCCTTGTAAGCACTTATCGTTAACTTATCCGCATTTGTTAAATCGTCAAAAGTCATATTCACCTTGATTTTTTACGTTCTAAAATGCGCAGAACTTCCTTTACGCACGCCTGAATAATTTCCTGGGTCTGCTTTAATGGTAGATATCATGCCTGTTACAGTAATTTTTTTTATTTATTAAATTACATCCAATTCCACAACCTCAGCTTGTGATACTTTACTGTGAAGTCTGAAGAAAAATTGTGTGCTGTATAACACTGCTTGTAAACATTGTCAATTCAAGGTGCTAGGTGTTTAAGAAGAGAACGGTCTTTTAAGTAAGAAGAGCCTGCAGAAAATGTCAGCGACCGGTTTATGACTATAATCATAGTCAATTAAAATATATTATGATTTGTCAAATTGTTTTTCTGTACCAAAAGTCATTGTAATAGGAAATCTTACAGACAAACCATATAGCTATTGATTGCTGTGATTACTGTTTGTTAGACCAGGAAAAATTATTAGTTTAGAAGCCCTCTACGCTTTCTGCTAAAAATAAGATTAAGAAATTCAGGTAGAAATAGATGGATATCAATATTAAATGGTCAACAGTTACTTAGTTGTTTGTTTCTGCTTGAGATGCTGATTCATTATATATTGTTATGATATAAAATTTGTCTTTTAAAAACGGCAGGAAAAGAGTGGCGTCACAGGCAGATTTTGGTATATTTAGTGTCCCCTTATCCCTAAAAATATGTATGAATACATTTGCTATTTATTGAAAATTACTATGAAAAATTTCTGTAACTTATCAGAACCCCTGTCAAAATCAAATTTTGGCTAGGCCACTGCAGAAATCCGACTAAAATTACATCACATTATACTGAAAAGAGTGCTACTAGATGTTTCGATAATATCAATATCAAAAAGACAGACTTAAACCTTTTAGTGCTTCGAAAAATTCAAGGAATAAACCGTGTGTTCAAAATTCGTAATAAACAGAGTTAAACCTTTTAGAACTTCGGAAAATTCAAGAAATAAACTATGTAAAATTTAATTCATCTGTTCAACTTTTGCAACCAACAGAGTTAAAGCTTTTCATTCTTGAAAAAAAAAAATCACTGAAAGACCCGGCATACTGAATTCATTAGTTCACACTTTATAGTCAACAGAGTTAAACCTTTTAGCCTTTAAGAAAAATTCAAGGAATAAACCGTATCAAGTTTAATTCATCCGTTCAAACCTTATAATCAACAGAGTTTACCCTTTTCGTCCTTAGGAAAATTTAAGGAATAAACCGTGTTAAATTTAATTCGTCTGCTCAAACATTGTAAAGCCAAAAATCCTTTTTATCAAGTTTTTTGGTACTCAGTCAGGAACTAAGACACTTATCAACCTATCAACTAGCTGAATTTATCAACTAGCTGAGTTTGTTCTATGCAAAAGTGCATTTTTTTTATATTTTGATACTCAGTCACCTATTAAAAGAATCGAAATTTACTAAGTAGCTGAGTTTGTTGTACGCAAAAATATGTTTTATTAAATTTTTTATACTCAGTCAAGGTAGAATTTACCAGGTAGCTGAACTCCCTCAGTTTATTGTGGTCAAAAGTGCTTTTATTAAATTTTTGGTACTCAGCCAGCAACTAGGACACTTGGAACTTACCTATTAGCTGGGTTTGTTCTCTGAATCAGTAACTAAGACACTCAGAAGACAACGGTAAGCCCTTGCCGGAGGCGGTCTGGGATATCGAAGACACCGCCGGCTGCTTTCATTTCTACGCGGACCTGGCCGAGCGGCTGGACAACAGCTCCGAACAGGACATCGAACTGCCGATGGCCGAATTCACTGCCAAGGCAGTCAAGGAGCCGGTAGGCGTTGCAGGCGCCATTATTCCGTGGAATTTCCCGATGCTCATGGCTTCGTGGAAGGTGGCTCCGGCGCTGGCTGCAGGCTGTACCATAGTGCTGAAGCCCTCCGAATTGACCCCGCTTACGGCGCTGGAACTGGGCGAAATCGCCACTGCAGCAGGTTTGCCCGCAGGGGTTCTGAATATCGTTACCGGCTTTGGCCCTGAGGCCGGCCAGCCGCTGACCGAACACTCCGGTGTGGACAAGCTGGCGTTTACCGGATCTGTGCCCACGGGTGCTCGCATCATGGCCACGGCCGCCCAAGACATCAAAACCGTCAGCCTGGAACTGGGCGGCAAGTCACCGACCATCGTCATGCCCGACGCCAACCTCGCCGAGGCCGCGGCCGGCGCTGCCAGCGCGATCTTCTTCAACCAGGGCCAGGTGTGCTGCGCCGGCTCGCGCCTGTTTGTGCAGGAGTCGGTGATGGACGAGGTGCTGGCCAAGCTGGATATTCGCCTGGCATCCCTGCGCGTGGGCGACCCTCTGGATAAAAACACCGACCTCGGTGCCATCAACTCGCGCGAACAGCTGCGCAAGATTAAGGCCTATCGAAAAATTGGTGCGTCCGAAGGGGCGACGCTGTAATATGTAAGTAAATAAAAAAATAACTTATTTATTCTCCATAGTATCATCGAGCTGATATAATTTGAACCTGTCAGGTATGTGTAGTATATAAGTAAATAGAAAAATAATTCCTTTATTCTCCAGAATAGCACGGAGCTAATAAAATTTGTACCTCAGGTGCATGTAGTATATAAGTAAATAGAAAAATAACTCCTTTATTCGTAATAGTATAAAAAACACGTTAACATCAGATTGTCACTTACATATTAATGCACATATTTACGGTACTTTTAGAACAAATTCAGGAATTATTGAAATTGTTCACAAAATAAGGCACAAATAATGCCAATTAGTCAGTCAAATTAACAGGTGACAGGCTTTGCTTATGAAGACCGTCTGACGCTCTAAACTATCTGGTAGAGGGCTTATGTCGTGAAGCTGATGAATAGTCAGGGAAAGCATCTCGGAGGGTTTAAAAAGACATACATTTGAAGATAAGGTCATAAGTCAGGTCATGTCTTATTTCTTTAAAGGGTGGTAGACATAATACACCAAGACTATTTTCATAAGAAACATACTATGCTCTTTAAATAATTGTGCACGCTCGCTTTTGGATACCCTCGAGCTTAAAATAGTTATATGTGAGTTAGTTTACACGACATATGGTGGTTGAGAGACGCAAATACTACCTTTTGTGGCCTTTTGACTAAAGTTGTCTTTTACCTTTAGCCTATGTAAAGCAAACTAAAAAACAATAGGTACATAAGACAGACAATAGTAACATTTTTATTAGATTTTACCGGCACGTGATCGTCGCCGTCCGCGATGTTGTCGGCCACCGTCCGTGCAGCGTCGAGCTGCTCGCGGTGCTGGTCGTGCTGTTCCTGGCGGGCAGCCTGATGGGCCTGTGGGGGCTGATCATCGGCGTGCCGCTCGCCACCTACCTGTGGCGGCACCTGATCCTGGGCGAGGCCGAAGGGCCGGCGCCCGGCGACGAGGAGGAAGAGACGCCGAAGGCGCAGCAGAGCGGCGCGGGCGAGCTGCCGGATCCGACCCCGGCGCCGGCGCCGCAGCCTAGCGCTTGACGCTCACCGCCTGGGCGCGCACCTCGGTGGTGATCCCGTAGGCCTTGAGCTTGTTGTAGAGGGTGGCGGCGGTGATCCCCAGGATCCGCGCCGCGCGCGCCTTGTTCCCACCGGTGAAGCGCAGGACCTCCTCGATGTGGCCGCGCTCGATGAGCGACAGGGAGGGCGGCAGTTGGTCGACCCCCAGCGGGGTGATGGAGCTGACGGTCCCGGTGGGCGGGGTGATGCGCATCTCGGCGCCCACGCGGACGTCGCCCGGCAGGTCGTCGGTGCCGAGCACCTCACCCTCCGCGAGGATCGACATGCGCTCGATCACGTTGCGCAGCTCGCGCACGTTGCCGGGCCACGGGTAGCGCGCCAGGAGCGCGAGCGCGTCTTCGCTGATGCTCAGGTGCGGGTTGAGTCCGTGCAGGAAGTGCCGCGCGAGGATCTCGACATCGCCGAAGCGGTCCTTGAGCTCGGGCAGCTCGATCGACACGACGTTCAAGCGATAGAAATTTGTTACGACGTCAGTTATTGTCTCTTCGTTTTCTGGGTTTAGTTCTTTGTTTCTCGCTATGCGTAGCATTTACTGTATAACGAGTTCCACCATAAACAATAATAATATGAAAATATTTAAACTCAATATTATACATTCTTGTTTCAAAGGGGAGCATAAAGAAAGGCTTTTACTGAAGCTGACACTGGGCTCTGGTCCCTTCTAAGCTTTGAGTTTGCATTATGAAACTATCATGATAAGTTTCATAGGCATAATCGGATTAACTTATTCTTCCCCAACTTGAATTGTTTTGCAGATGTACGCATTTCCTATGCGGAAGCATTGAGTCAGCGGTAATATAATCAATCATATTCTCACAGGGAAAATCATTCAACAGTTCATAATGTCATGTTAGGTCACGGCAAAGTAACCTTGCGGAAATACGCACGCGCCATTAGGAAGTGCACTATGACGGAGAGAATGTTTTTACAGGTTTGGCGCTTGGAAATGGCCATCAGATTAACGAGAAATCCTTGTGTGCTTTGAGTTAGGATGAGGTAGTTTGTTTTCAGCAAGCTCTCGTAACTAGAAATAAACTTGTCACATGTTTTATGGTTGCTACCTATTCTCGATCAAATATGCATTTCAGAAGCCGATCCAACCAAGTACATCTTTTACAATTATTTCAGCAACTAGTGTCACAGGCTTCTGGTTAACTCCTGTAAACATTAAGTAAATAACATTATATTTTAACTGAAAGTAAGGAGCAACATTAAAACTTAAAACAAACAAAATTATTCGGTCTTCTCATCTACTTCTTCTTCTTGTTTTGATCAATATGGAGACGCTTTATCATAATATAATTATTCGAATCAGATTCCTAGGCTTGCAGTGGGTTGCTATAGCTGACTTCGAACTTAAGGTTTCTTTTCACCAAGCTAAGGTCAAACCCACTGCACCACTACAGGACAAGTCGCTACAGAGGAAAAAACGTCCAAGAATTTCTTATCTGTAAAAGGGTCCTGCGGAGGTGCCGGGGTCCCTGCTTGGTGGTACTGGACCTGGAGTTCCATTTGGCTGAAGAGATCCATTACAAGGCCCAAAATTTCATCTAAGGATGAAGTTATATAAAAACGTCATCATGAAAATTAAAACAAGGATAAGTAGAAGCACCTGCAAAAGAACAAACTGCAACTCATTGATCTTTAAAACAGAATAAACAAATGATGAATTGCAGTCGGTTTCAGTAAGTGTTTTTTAACGTAATTCAATGTAACTTTAACTGGCTATTGAACGCCAAAAATTACAAAAATCGAAGGAAAAAAGCTTATTGAACACGGTTCAAGCCATATTCAAGCCTTGACCCAGCAAGATTTTTTTTTTATAGGTCTTACCCTTTTTAAAGTATCTGAGTTATCACAATTTGGTTTGTTGTTGCCATTTTTAATTAGTCATATTAAGTAGAATGGTTTGAACAACTTAGATGATAGACAAATATTGAAAAACTTATATGATGGACAACCAATGTCTGACCTCGATTGATGGACGAAGAGAAATCTGTACTTTTATACTTTGGTATAATCCTTCTAGGGTTCTAAAACGAGGCTAATTCATAAGACTTATCAACAGATGATCTCCTTCATTGAGATTCAAAATCTTATCTTTTTGATAGAATTGACTAGTGTTCGGGATGGCTCCACTAGAACAGTATACTGCAGTTTTCAAACTGGCAGTAGTGGTAAGTTTTTACACATTAATTAACTAGAAATAGATTAATTTACTCGAAAAGAATCGATTTGATGTCAATGAATAGTAGGCCTAAGCCTTAGGTCGAATTTTGTACTGTAGGCTTAGTTAATTTTATTTTCTCCAATTTTATTTAGTTAATTTAATTTTATTTTCTTCAATAAATTTCAGTTATTTTGATAAAAATTCTTTTAACTGTTGTTTTAATGAGTTCAAGAAGGTTTCCCGCTGGGGCTGATAAGGGCTAGACTAGAATAAACTGATCAGGGGTAGAATTTACTAGAATGAAAATCATAAATTTATCAGCGAAAAACACCACCAGAGGGTGAAAAAAGTGTATTATAAAAAACAAGTTTAGACATTACTTTGCTCTTTTTTTTACTTTCTTGGTCCATTTTGGGGACTTTTCATGGACTTCCCATGGACTTTCTTGGACTTTTTCATGGACTTTTTTCGGACTTTTTCATGGAGTTTTTCATGGACTTTTCATGGACGTTTTCATGGACGTTTTCATGGACTTTTTCATGGACTTTTTTGAAAATCAGGAAAATTTTCTTTGGCTTGTAGCCATGTATGGGTAATGCTAAACTTAATGAAATTTATATATTTGAAATCACCAATTTCAGATAAATCTACTTCCTGTTTTGGCATTTTCAAAAGTTCCAGAACTCTCAGATTTGGAAGCAAAATTAATTTTTCATCATCGGCAATTGTTTCATTGTTAATTATCTTATCAAGATTATCTTCATAGTGCTCTTTTGGTGAAAGAGTGAGTTCAGTTGGCGTGAATTTGTAAGTTTTAGCCATTTCTTGAGAATAGTATTTACAAGCCTTGCGATTATCGGAAGTAACAATGAAAAGAAACTACCGCCCGCTTGACCAAGCCGTTTTCTTTTAAAATCTTTCATTACTTTCTGCAAGCTAGGGCACATACAAGTGAACCATTTTACTTTCAAATTGGAGCGCTCTATGAATCTTTGTGACATTGAAACTGTTGGACAGCAGCCACTACAGAAGAGCGTGATGTACAACAATATTCTGTTTCGGATGAAATTCGGAAATAAGCTTTTGTTTTGAAGGTGCCCAGTACATACCCGTTTTCTCTACCAAACTTAAGTTGTAGGGATTCAATGAATCCCTAAGCATCGGTCTATTTGTGCACGGCAAAAACAAAATGCTTTACCGAATCATGAAGTTACACTTGTATTTCATCATCAGTTTTTAAAAACTATCCTTGCGGTCCATTCTGCTCAACAAATGACGTGGAAATTTGGAGCATGAGGATTGTCCAACTATTTTTAATTCCTACGCGGCAAAGAGAAGTGAGACATTGCCGACGATTAAAGGGAATTCATATCCAAGAAATACGCATTCGACTTTTCACCGGTGCGTTGTCCAGTGCCATCCCGCCCAGCACCCTCGGGGCCACGGTCACCAAAGAGGCCATGGCCCGCGCCGGCGTTGCCCCAGAGCAGATCGGCCATGTGGTCTTTGGCCATGTGATCAACACCGAACCGCGCGATATGTACCTGTCGCGAGTCGCGGCGATCCAGGCCGGTGTGCCTGAATCGGCGCCCGCACTGACGCTAAATCGGCTTTGCGGCAGCGGACTTCAGGCGGTAGTCAGCGCGGCCGAGCAAATAGTCCTGGGCCACAGTGAAGTGGCATTGGCCGGCGGCGCGGAAAGTATGAGTAGGGCTGGTCACCTGATCGACGCAGCCCGTTTCGGGACAAAAATGGGTGACGTTTCGGCCACGGACATGATGGTCGGGGCGCTCAACGATCCATTCGGCAACGGTCACATGGGGATAACGGCAGAAAACATCGCCGATCGGTTCGGCATCGATCGAACGATACAGGACAAGGTAGCCGCGGAAAGCCACCGGCGCGCATCGGCTGCAATCGATGCCGGGCATTTTCAATCGCAAACACTTCCAATCACGGTTAGACGCGGCCGCAAGGAAGAGTCGTTCGATACCGACGAGCATGTGCGGCGCGATGTCACGTTGGATGACCTTGGAAAGCTTCGGCCGGCATTTCGTAAGGAAGGGTCGGTTACGGCTGGAAATGCGTCGGGCATCAACGATGGAGCGGCAGCCTTGGTGCTGGCGTCGGAGAGGGCGGCGGCTGAACGCGAGATGCCGGTTCTGGCAAACATCCGTGCCTGGGCGCTGGGCGGTGTTCTTCATTCTCATGGGCTAGTACCCTAGGCATGAGGGTGTGCAACACGCAATAACCCACCCTTCCCTGCACGGCAACTGACGACCCTTAACCATGGACGACGCGGCATATTGGCCGATCTCCTTCGAAGGCAAGGAGCTGCATGACGAAGCGTTGATCTGGGACGCCCACAGTGTCCTGCCGTTGACTACGACTGTGGATTTTGCCGTCTTGAACCGGCACAGGCAGTTCGGCGTCAACTATGTCTCGCTGAATGTCGGCATGGACTTCAACCCGCTCGATCAGGTGATCGGCGTTCTCGCGCATTTTCGGAATGCCATCGCCAGCCAACCCGCGAACTTCGCGCTCGCCCGCAATGTCGAAGATGTTTGGCGGGCGAAACGCTTGGGTAAGCTTGCCGTCGGCTTCGACCTTGAAGGCTCAGACATGCTGGGCGGACGGTTATCGATGCTGCGATTGTTCAAGGATCTCGGCGTCAATCAGATGCACCTGATCTACAACCGCAACAACAGCGTCGGCGGCGGTTGCCACGAAACCCACGATGCGGGACTTACCGATTTCGGCCGGCAGGCCGTCACAGAAATCAATGGGCTCGGCACAATCTTGGACGCCTCGCACGCTGGCGAAAAAACCAGCCTGGAAATGATCGAGCTTTCCAGCAAACCGGTCGTATTTTCACATGCCAATGCACGGGCGGTTACCGACCATCCCCGCAACATCAGCGATGCGCAGATAAAGGCCTGTGCCGATTCCGGCGGGGTCATCGGCGTAAATGGCATTGCCAACTTAAATTTTGTATTAGCAATTTTTTGCAAAGTCTACAAGAGGCCATTTAGGTTTTTGTGCTCCAAAGCAATGATTTTTTTTTTTAACGCCAGTTGACGGTGTCATGAAAGATTGAAAGCTTTGCGATAATCAAATGTTGTGCCTATTTTTTCACATCAATAACTGAACAAGAACTGAATAATAGAGATAAAACTGTACAACAACGATTAACAATAATCATAACTTACAATGGTATATTACTGTAATCTAATTCAAGTCAGGTCCATATATAAGATAAATTTCTATTATGAATGGATTTGGCCTCAAATCTCAACCGATTTCCAAAATAAGCATTAGCCCAATTTCGGTATTAGTAAAACCTGATTGTTAATGGGCCCCTACGCAACATGGATTTTACAGGAAAATGCAAAACTGAAAAATATATTTTTACCATGTTTTACGGCAAAATGGAAGACTTGGCTTACTTGACCTAAGTCCCATCCGTCTTTGGAGGTCGTTTTGGGGCCTCTTCTTTCGCTGTTCTATTGATGTAACTCTTGTATGAACTTCTATCTTATGCGAGGCGGAGATGGTGCGGTAGGCTAAGTGACAAGAAGTTGTCCTTCCATCTATTTGGGGGGCGCCCACTAGGTTAGGAATCATGTACCAGGCCATCAAAGGCGATCTTCACGAGACGAGTGCTATCCACACGTTGTATGTACCATAGCTATCTAAGCTTCTGCAGTTTCATTCTTTCGAGGATGGTTAGTTTGAGCTTGGGATTACGGAGAAGTTTGATGGCCAAGGGCCTCGTTGTGAATGACACTCCTCTCATTACTGAAGCAGAAATTAATGATGTAGGTGAAATTTCCGAGTTTGACGTTGACAAGCAACTTCAGAATGTGAATAGGAACTGTGTATCCTACCCTGGCGAGCTTCCTTTAACGTTGGTACGTGAATTCGCTATTTTCCTTGTCAAGCCATTCTCCTCCATTATTAAACTGTTTTTCCACAACAAGTGATCCCTAGTGCTTGAAAGAGAGCCACATCATACCCAAAGTGAAGGGTCCCAAATCTCGCGACCAACTTCGACCTATCTCAATAGCCCCAAACCTGTCTAAGGTGAAAGAAACGTTTATATACCGCGAGCTGATGTCACAGGTTTCTCCTTCTCTTGATCCATATCAGTACGGATGCTTGAAAGGAAGCAGTAAAGCTGTTTACTTAATGAGAATATATCACTTTATTGTCTTGTGGCTTGATGGAGGTCGATCTTCTCCTAGTGGATTACCGAAAACTTTGACCTTAATTCGCCATTTTATAGCTGTGACAAAATCTACTTGCAATGGGTGCATGTAAGTATATTCTCCTTTTAGTGATCAATTTTTGCTAGACCGTTTCCAGTGCATCAACAGCCTTTTCCCTGGTGACACCGACTCCGAATGGGCTGAGGTCAAGTGTGGTGCTCCACAAAGCACGAAACTTGCAGTATTGTTGTTTTTAGCAGTTATAAACTTTGCACTTTCTGAGTTGAGGACAGGTTTAAGTGCGTAGACGACTTCTCATTTCTTCTAATATATCTATTTAAAAACAGGTGATAATTTATGTTAATAGAATAACTCTACCAATAGCAAAAACTATACCAGAGCCCTTGTTTCTTCAGTAGGAGTCAATAGGAGTAAAATTTTCAAAATGAAAACTCCAGCAAAAAGAATATATAATTGATTTTGGCAGGAAAAGCTTAATCAGATTACTAAGAATCGTAGAGTACCTCCAATCGAACAGAGAAAGATGGTGACCTTAAAACACCAGGGACAATGTGATGAAACCTCATGGCTTGAATGGATCAAGTTGGAACGTGCCAAGCAGGTCTTTAAGAATGAGTAAAAAAAATAAAACAGAAGCTGCCCTTTCTGAAGTAATGTAACGAGGCAACTAAATAATAAACTTGATGCTAAATGGCAGATTTCAATTTCCTGTTGATAATTCATTTCGTAAAATGCCTTTCTTAACACCAATCTCTTTCTATGTTCAATATTATCCGAATTGGTGACTACGTGACTACCCTAACGGGAAACCTGAAACTAATTTCTGTAGAACATCTGCAACATATAAGCATAGAGAAAAAAAAGGGCAATCTTTCAATTTGGCACGTATCCTACAACTTTCCAATAGAAGAGTTGAAAGAGTTTACGCAAAAAAGTACCTAATTGTCTTTGCCCACTCAATTTACCAGGACTATTATCCTCGCTGGAGCAAAAGCAGAATGTAATGGATGGTGTGATTCCCACTACTTAGAGCATTTCCATTTCACTGTTTTGTTTCCTTTTTTTAATATAACAAGGACCTTTTCGGGAAAACAATAGCCAATTCTTTTGATGTAGGCTATCAATCATTATCCAGATTACATTTTTTTAAGTTTTGGTTAGTGAACAAGCCATTCCTTAATCCCCTTTCATTACCAGGGGGGCTTGCCTCCCCCTCCCTTGGAACAAAGACTCGGATACCCTCTCCTTGCTAAGGTCGAAATGACTGAAGTACATCGTCAGCACTCTGTTCCGAGAAGGAGCCAACCCATTTCAAGGTGGGAAGGGTAAAGAACAAAAATTCCAAGACGTCGCATAATCGATTTTTTCTTGCTTGGTGGAGAGGGGTCATTAAGAGTAAATCTTTTCCTAATTACACCATTGTAAGATACATTTGGGATTTACGAAAGTAGTAATTAATAATGGAAAATACCTTTGATTTGTTAATCTAGTTATAACAAATATTCTACTGTGCATTCCACACCATTGCACTCATAGAAATACGTTTCCTTCCAAATCCACAAAATCTTAAAAAAAAAGCCCGTGGACAATTCTTTATCTAATCTCACTAGAAAACTTTTTGTTTGAAACTGGCACCATTTTATTAAAACAATGTCAATAAAGTGAATGAATAACAAGATTAAAACAAACGAGGAGACAAGTTTTAATTTTTTTATTCTTCGGCAGTAGTTCTGCCGTAGACTCAGCTGAAAGACTACGCGATGACTAATTAGGGTCAGCAAAATTCAATACTACAACTAACGACTCGCCGCAGCACCAAGCCACCTGAAGCCAACACAGCTACGCACGCTCCTCTTCCAACCCAATTTATTTGAAGTCCGTTGCCGCAGATCAACAGGGCGAGGGCGAAAAAGAAAGGCCACTCGGATTCGACCGTCATCAGCAGATGGCCCGCCGCCATCAGCACGCCGCCGATCACCACCGCAATGCGTTTGCCCAAGACTCGGTCGGCAAGCATGCCGCCGATAAACGGGGTCATGTACACCAACGCGGTGTAGGCGCCATAGACCGTATAGGCTTGCTGGTCCCCATAGCCAAGAAAGCCTTTGATCATGTAGAAGACCAACAGAGCGCGCATTCCATAATAGGAAAACCGCTCCCACATCTCCGCGAAAAAAAGCGTGTACAGTCCGGTGGGGTGTCCAAACAATATTGCCTGATCTCGGACGCCGGACGCTCCAGGCTGATCACTCATGGTTCAAAGCGGTCGTGGTATCGGAAATGAGTTTCGGGAGACTTCAGGTGCACCGACCAAGGTGGGACCGCGGCCATCATGATAATAGACACGGTCACGCCCTCGATTTTTTGCCGCATAGAGGGCTTCATCGGCTCGTTGAACGACCGGGGCCGGGACAAGATCGTCTCGTGGTTCGCTCAAACCAATGCTGATCGAAACGTCCAACTGTGCGTTGTCGGCGTGACGTTGGCTGGCCACGAATTTGCGCACCTCGTTCATTCGATTGGCGGCGATTCGCAGTGGTCCGTCCATGATCGCGACAAACTCTTCGCCTCCAAATCTGGCCACCATGATAGCGTCATCCAGCTGCTGGTTGAGCGTCTTGGCGAGCTGCTGCAATACCTGGTCACCGACCTGATGGCCGGCCTTTTTAAATATTTTGCGTGATAAAAGAATAAGGGTTACACGCAAAAAAGAATGCTTATTAATAAAAAAAGTGCTTAAAAAGATGGTTTCTGAGCTCCATGTAAGATATTTCAGTTATTTTCTATGGAAAATCGCTGTAAAGTCAAAAAGATGAAATCCTTGTGTATGTGGGACAAACTTAATGGTTTGTACTTCCATCAAAACTTTATTGACGCCGTAGGAGCCCCGCATAATTCAATATGTGTCAGTCTCCAGTCGACCAAAAATAAAAGGAATTTTTTGACCCATTTTTAGGGAACAGAAATTAGCACAACCAAAATTACTTTCTGTTTTGTATTTCTTTTTTCCTTCCTTTTTTGTATTAGGGCTCGCTTGACTCTGTACTTGTGGATATTGTTATCGAACCGATTGGAAACACGAAATGTATAAGCCTGTTTTAGGGCATCGTGAAACTTTTGGTGTTCCGATATTGGCTAATAAAAAACATTCCGAGTCGAGGAACTTTAGGTGTCTAGTCGGACCTTGTTCGGACCCCACTCTAATTTGTCATAGTTTCCATTTTTTGAATTGATTATCCCTTTCTATTCTAAGTTCTATTCCTTTCAGATTTGTTTATTTATCCATAGAAATATCTGTTATTTTGAAGTTTGTCGTGAGTTTTCATTTTAATTTCTGTTTGTTTTAGTTTTAAGTTATTCATTCATGAGGGTTTTATTTCTTTTTCAGTTTGATCTTTAAAATGATTGTTTTTTACACTAAATTTCTGATTTTTATCACAATAAAATGCGATTCTTTTCATGTAGCTATTGATATTTTGATGTAGCCATTTTTTTCAACGTGCTTGAAAGAAAGAAAAAGTTGGTCCGCCCCCCTACAAGAGGGGGTGCCTTGCGAACCATATTTATGCTGTTCCATCCTTATCTAGGGGAGTGCTAACCTTCTCTCCTTTTCTACAGCTCAAATATTTAATAGTATAATTTCCTATATATACCCAAAAACTAATTTATTGTACAAACCTCCTAATTCCAAGATAACAAGGAAAAACCATTTGAAACCTTATCTTATTATAGTTTTCTAATACAAGCATACTATATAATTATTTTCTACTAGATTAATATTCTTTAATATAATCAAAGTTAAAATCTAAGGCAAAATTGCGCTGTTTTGACCTTCAACGCCATCTATTCACATCTATTTACAAAATGTCTAGACCAAAGGCAGTCGACTGATTACCTTCTCCCAGAAAATTTCCGCTGGAAAATCCCCCCCCCCCCTCGAAGGAGAAACTTCCCTCAGATATAAAATCAAGCAGTCAAAGGGAAAGTAAGAGAAATAAAGATGAATAAAAAAAAATAAAATAAAAAAAAGGATTTTGGGGATATTCTGCCTATATTCCAAAATATAAGCAGAATATACTGTGTAGAGAATCGCATAGTATTTATTCCTATATTTCTATTATGTTTTATATTTATTTTATTTTAGATACATATATGTATACTTCATAATATTTATTGTATTTTAATTTTGTTGTGTGTATTTTTAGGTATTGGGAGCTATCATATTCTAAAGATGAAGTGATTGCATCATGTAGGTCGTGCGGATCAAGATTAAAGTGGCTGACTTAACGCTAAGGTTGGCGGAAGTGCAGAAAGCAAGACGAACGCAGCCTTGTTTTCTAAAGGTCCAAGTTACAAGGGATATCGTCATACTAAGAAAGGAACGTGCTATTACTGCCAAAAGGAAGGCCATTATGCCAGGAACTGTTTTAAGAAGAAAGCAGATCAGCAAAAGGCGGGAAGCAGAAGCTCAGCGGAATCAGCAAACAGAATAGAAGCTGTTGATGATTCAGATCCAGATTTAGAAATAGTTGAAAAGCCTCAATTGGCGTTGACAGCATCCATGTCAGCTGGACTTGACGATGATTGGTGGATAGATTCTAGTGCCACGCAGCACATGACACCTGGGAAAGATGGAATGCACAATTTCGTGAAATTTAACACACCGAAAAAGGTTCAGTTGGCTGACAATAGCGTTCTATTTTCATACGGAAAAGGAGATTTGAAACTGATAGTTTATGACGGCTGTACGGAAATCGACGTAAACCTTTCTGATGTGTTGTATGTGCCGAAAATTAAGAAGAAGCTGTTGTCTTTACCTACTTTAACGGAGAGGGGTGCAGAAGTGCGTTTCAAAGAGCAATCATTCATGGTTATTTTGAATGAGGAGATGTACTGTATTGGTCACAAATCTGGAAAGATGTATAAGTTAAATGCTGAACCTATACATGAATCGTATGTTGGCTCTGTTAACCAAACAGACGATGTTAATTTGTGGCATTACAGGCTACTTAACGTTTAGATTTTAACGAAAAAATGTTACCGTTAACGTTATATTAAGGCACTTGTCACCCTCACGATCATACTTTAATCTCAAATAAACACGTGCAATAGACTCAGTGGATCCATATCAGTGATTGTGGGTACTTACAATGATAAGGCACGAAGAACTAGGCTACCAGCTTACTTAATGTTTAGATTTTAACGAAAACGTGTTACCGATAACGTTATATTAAGGCAATTGGCACCCTCACGCTTATATTTTAAACTCAAATAAACAAATGCAATAGACTCAGTGGATCCAAATCAGTAATTGTGGGTACTTACAATGATAAGGCACGAAGAACTAGGCTACCAGCTTACTTAATGTTTAGATTTTAATGAAAAAATGTTAGAGTTAACATTATAATAAGGCACTTGGCACCCTCACGATCATATTTTAATCTCAAATAAACACGTGCAATAGACTCAGTGGATACATATGAGGAACTGTGGGTACGTTCAATGATAAGGCATGACGAACTAGGCTACCAGCTTACTTAATGTTTAGATTTTAACCAAAAAATGTTAGAGTTAACATTATATTAAGGCACTTGTCACCCTCACGATCATATTTTAAACTCAAATAAACACATGCAATAGACTCAGTGGATCCATATCAGTGATTTTGGGTACTTACAATGATAAGGCACGAAGAACTAGGCTACCAGCTTACTTAACGTTTAGATTTTAATGAAAAAATGTTACCGTTAACGTTACATTAAGGCACTTGTCACCCTCACGATCATAGAAACCAGTCTATGCATTTCCATTAACCTGAAAGAAGCAAATATATTCAGCGATGGCAATTACAATGGTACAACCACGTGTTAAGTCAAGTAAAATTAACGCAGTAAACCAAAAAAGGTTTTTTCTTACACCCGTTAATATAGAGTTTCAGCTAGGAAAATCCCAAAAATTCTCCTAATGGTTAGACACAGTTTTTGGTTTCCCCCTCCAACTTCCCCCAGTCTCACCAGATCAGGTTGGGAATTAAAATGAGAGTTTTAAAATACAAGATCCTTCTAAAGATACTATTTCATTAAGATCTGATCACCTTTTCGTAAGTTACAAATGCCTCAATTTTTTTAATTTTTCCAAAGTACTCCCCCCCCCCAATTCCACCAAAGAGAGCGAATCTAGTCTGGCTATTTCCATCAGAAATCTTGGACTTGTGCTTATCCTTCCCACCAAGTTAGATCCTAATTTCTCCGCTTTAAGTGTTTTCAAAGATATCTGCCCCCCCCCCATGACACTGGATCCGGTCGGGATTTAAAGTAATAGATCTGAGTTACGAGGTCATGCTAAATTTGAAGTTTCATTGAGATCCAATCATTCCTTCGTAATTTAAAAATACCTCATTTATTCTAATTTTTTCAAATTAACCCTTCCCCGCCAACTGTCTAGGGAGAGCGGATCTTTTCCAGTTATGTCAATGACGTATCTAGGACTTTTGCTTATTTTTCCCACCAATTTTCATCCCAATCCTTTCACTGTAAGTGTTTTCCAAGATTTTAGGTCACCCAACCCCGTTCTTAAGTAATAAACTTTAGTCCCATTTCATCACGACACTTAATAAACTTCTGTTTGGGAATCGGCTTAGTTAACGTATCTGCTGTCATATTCTCTGTGGCACAATATTCAAGGTTGACATCGCCACGCCTAATTACATCACGAATAAAATGTGACATATTTTCTTGCGCGCAGTTCTAGCTAATTTTTCGTTGTCATGAACTAAACTTTTATAGCTGTCCCAAAATTCTTGCCAGTCCTGCGGGCGTCCCGAAACCTTCCGTAATTCTAATTTGGGTAACTTGGCTCTAGCCCTTTTATGTGATGTTGATATCGATCCTACATCTGTGCCAATCGATGAAACCGAATCCTTCCTTGCTGCAGTAATATACTCGTGCTTTCTCTGCAATTTATCCTCGATGTCGATTAATGCGTCCTCTGCGTTCGACTTGTATTCTCCGGCTTCCTCTATTTCTTTAGCACAAACATCTTCTTCTTCATTCGATCCAGCAATGATCTCTAAAATCTCTTCGTCGAGCTTCTCTATAATGTAAAGTTTATCCTTTATCTGTTTTTCGAGTGACTTTAATCGTCTTTGATCATTGTTATCCTGAATCTGTCCTATGAGTTTGGTCAGGTGTCCACGATGGCCTCCTCTAATCTTAATCTTTAATTGTATCTCTTCCATGGTTCTAAAATATATAAATCCTTGGCTCGGTGGACCAGATGATATAATTTCTTGCGCGCAGTTCTAGGATCTATATAGCTCCGAACATATTACCATAAAAGAGTCGATTTCTCCAACAGCTATGATATCACCAGTTGACTTCGAAATAATTTTAACATCATTTCCATCAAATTCAACTCTTTTTCCAACCTGTCCCAGTGCTCGGACAGATAAAAGGGTATACGTCAAGTCAGGTACACATAAACAGTTTGTGAGTTTCACAGTTCTGACATTTCCACTGCCATCTAGTGTTTTCAATGGGAATATCCCAATACCAGTAGCAGAAATAAGCCTACCATCAGCAACTTTTACGAATCGTTCCTCCTTGAATGATACAAAAGATTCCAGTATACTAGAGTCATAGGTCATGTGCTTTGATGCTCCAGAGTCAATTATGATGTGATATGGGTTTCGTGTAGTATTGTCAGGCATGTGTCCTACACAAGCATGGTCATGGGCAGTTGGCATAAAAAATGCACAAAATAAACTACCTTCTTGAATGTTGCACTGGTCGTAGAAGTCAGCACTCATTAAATTTGCAGTGTTATGTCCAGAATTGGAGTTGTAAATTCTTTGATGCCTACTGTGTACTGGTTGTGGATGTGTCCTCTGTGGACAATCTCGCTGAAAGTGACCACGTTGATGGCACTTATGGCACTTCTGATTAGTATAATATCCATGTTCATTAGGTGTGCCTCTCCATTTTTGTGTGTCCCACCTTGTAGTTTTGTTACTTATATTGCCACTCCTCTGGTTTTGTTTAATGTGAAAGTTCGTTTTGGGGGATTTACTATTGGCTTGTGATCCTCTGTGAGCTTGAATGTTGGGCCGTCTCACAAAATATGCACTGTCAGCAACTAGGGTAAATTGTCAATTATAAATGACATTTGTCAGTTATAAATGACAATTGTCGAAAATGTTCAAAGTGTGTTTAATTAGTTAAAATTATAAATTTGCAACCGGAACCCCTGCCGATAATCCCCAGAACATATATGAGGGGGTCACTATCCAAATGAAAAAATAGTGAAAAATGAAATTGGCCAAGAGTTATGGGCTGAGCTGAGGCAATGATTAGACACTCTCTGGAAAGTGATTGGAGACAGCGGGCACCCCCTCCCCGCCTATCCCGAAGCAAGAGCGAGAGAGCGAGAAGCTTGAATGCTATACAGTGGAAATCGGCTAAATGGGAACCCCATGTTGAACCACCGCTAAAGCGACCGTCTAACTAGCCTCTAACTTAAGCGGTGGGCATAAGCTAGATAAGACGACTTTCTGACTGTCTGGTATTTACTAGTGAGCAGCTGTCTAAGTAGCCTCGGCTTGAAAGCATCCGTGCTTTAAGCGATGAACCCGGGAACTCTGCCTAGGCATGTTACCGCACGTAACCTAGGCGGTCACCACTAAAGCAACGGTATAAGTGCAACTAGGGTAAATTGTCAATTATAAATGACATTTGTCAGTTATAAATGACAATTGTCGAAAATGTTCAAAGTGTGTTTAATTAGTTAAAATTATAAATTTGCAACCGGAACCCCTGCCGATAATCCCCAGAACATATATGAGGGGGTCACTATCCAAATGAAAAAATAGTGAAAAATGAAATTGGCCAAGAGTTATGGGCTGAGCTGAGGCAATGTCAAATATGCCTTATTAGCCTATTTTGAACGCTTTTTGCACCATGGAATGTACGCATCTAGTGTATGCAAACTATGTCAAATATGCCTTATCAGCCTATTTTGAACGCTTTGTGCCCCAATGGATTGTACACATCTAGTGTATGCAAACTATGTCAAATATGCGTTACAAACCCTATATTAAACGCTTTGTGCACCATGGAATGTACGCATCCAGTGTATGCGAACTATGTCAGATATGCGATATAAACCTATTTTGAACGCCTTGTGCACCACGGAATGTACGCATCTAGTGTATGCAAACTATGTCAGATAAGCGTTATAAGCCTGTTTTGAACGCTTTGTGCACCACAGAATGTACGCATCTAGTGTATGCAAATTATGTCAAATATGCGTTATAAGCCTATTTTGAACGCTTTGTGCACCACGGAATGTACGCATCTAGTGTTTGCAAACTATGTGAAATATGCGTTATAAGTCTACTTTGAATGCATTGTGCCCTATGGATTGTACGCATCTAGTGTATGCAAACTATGTCAAATATGCGTTATAAGCCTATTTTGAACGCTTTGTGCACCATGGAATTCACGCATCTAGTGTATGCAAACAATGTCAGATAAGCGTTATAAGCCTGTTTTGAACGCTTTGTGCACCGCGAAATGTACGCATCTAGTGTATGCAAACTATGTCAAATATACGTTATATGCCTATTTTGAACGCTTTGTGCACCATGGAATTCACGCATCTAGTGTATGCAAACTATGTCAAATATGCGTTATAAGTTAGTGACACTTGCATGCTTGGAATGCGTACATTCCATGGTACACAATGCGTTTAGAATAGCACCAAAAGCTGTTTTCAGTGACAATTGCATGCTTAAAATGCGTACATTCCATGGTGCACAATGCGTTTAAAATAGCACAAAAAGCTGTTTTTAGTGACACTTGCATGCTTGGAATGCGTACATTCCATGGTGCACAATGTGTTAAGAATAGCACCAAAAGCTGTTTTTAGTGACGCTTGCATGCTTGGAATGCGTAATTTTTATTGTGCACAATGTGTTTACAATAGCACCAAAAGCTGTTTTTAGTGACACTTGCATGCTTTGAATGCGTACATTCCATGGTGCACAATGTGTTTAAAATAGCACCAAAAGCGGTTTTTAGTGACAATTGCATGCTTGGAATGCGTACATTCCATTGTGCAAAGTGCGTTTAAAATGGCACCAAAACCTGTTTTTAGTGACACTTGCATGCTTGGAATGCATATATTCCATGGTGGAAATGCGTTTAAAATAGCACCAAAAGCTGTTTATAGTGAAAATTGCATGCTCGTAATGCGTACATTCCATGGTGCACAATGCGTTTAGAATTGCACCAAAAGCTGTTTTTAGTGACACTTGCATGCTTGGACTGCGTACATTCCA
This sequence comes from Alatinidae sp. Z8VKAUB7J3, assembly GCA_010016025.2. Lineage (NCBI taxonomy): Eukaryota > Metazoa > Cnidaria > Cubozoa > Carybdeida > Alatinidae > Alatinidae sp. Z8VKAUB7J3. The sequence continues at coordinate 230,118,735 of JAAAKM020073195.1, forward strand.
TGGTGCACAATGCGTTCTGAATAGCACCAACAGCTGTTTTTAGTGACACTTGCATTCTTTGAATGCGTACATTCCATGGTGCACAATGTGTTTAGAATAGCACCAAAAGCTGTTTTTAGTGACACTTGCATGCTTGATGTTTCTCTTTGCTAGGGGTAAATGTGTACTATGTCAATGAATATATACATGTTTCTCTTTGCTAGGGGTAAATGTGGACTATGTCAAGGAATATATACATGTTTCTCTTTGCTAGGGGTAAATGTGTACTATGTCAATGAATATATACATGTTTCTCTTTGCTAGGGGTAAATGTGGACTATGTCAAGGAATATATACATGTTTCTCTTTGCTAGGGGTAAATGTGGACTATGTCAAGGAATATATACATGTTTCTCTTTACTAGGGATCAAAGTATACCAATCTATTACAGATTGTGTCCCCCCCTATGGTTAAATCATATGTGCAGCCTGACAGTTTGTTTACACAGTCTAGAATACACTTGCTCTCACTTCCCATTTCACTTTTTGATTGGTTAATTAATCTGCAGGTTGGGTGATTCTTGAATTTTCTTTATGGTCCTCAAGTGTAATAAACATGGGTTTATGCAGCATTATTTCTACTTTGTATAATTTGGTTGCAATATTCTTTGATTTCTTTTCCCCTTGTGTAAGGCTAAACTCCACAGGGACTTAATGTGATTACAATATCCAGAGTTACCTGCTGAGCATGTAGGCTACAAGATGCTGTTCGTAATGGTGACTTCACTAAGAGATGGAAACTCTTATCACCCCATAGTGATATCTAAACGAGGTTTTGCTGCTTCTGCTGCCAATAACAAAACCCTCTATGTTTTCTGTGCATGTTGAATCTTTAGTTAGATTTCTTTCTTTTTAAATATTCTATCAAGTGTTTACATGCCATATCTACTTTTCAACTCATACATGTAACACCTTATGTCTTAATCAGGGATATAAAGCATTGAAATAAAGGGTACGAGAGATATGCATATCAAAACAAAGAAATTATCTTCGTCTCGGTGGTTTTGATCAACTGGTGTCCTTTGTAGGGGGTACAAACTATATGAAGGAGGTGGCTTAAATATAATTCTGGGGAACTGCATATGCCAAAAATTCTATACCAAAACCACTGCAAGGTAAACGTACTCAAAGTGCCTAAAAGCTTACATACAGGTGCAGCCCTTCATCTGCTATTGTTCAAATATGTATGAAATGATGAAAAAGATGCCGCAGAGGAAAATGAATAGGCACTAGAAAACCACGATTTTGAAGCTGAAACAATATCAATATTTTTGATGTCTTTAATGAATGGCATGAAGAACAGGACTTAATCTACATACCGGCCAATCAAGGAACCTTATGAGGAAATATTACCAAGTCAAGGTAGTATGCAAAGCGAGCGTAGTCAAGAGGACGACAAACTTAGAGAGTGAAATTATTATTTTTTTTGTTTAATAAGTCGCAAAATCATACTGGATGACAATTTTAATGCGCTCAATCCGTTCGCTATAGCTGATGATGACTAACTGATCAATCTTTCTACAGGAGTGGTCACTGTCAAACAGGTCAATGTTGAAATTCTTGCAAAAATAGACTACTGCAAAAAACAGCTCAGGTCCAAACATTCAAGCACATGAGAAGGTCATTAAAATTTAGACATGATGAAGTGCCAATGAGCATCTAATCGCCATTACAGAAGTTAAATGCATACTGTGTTATCACGTAGGTAATATTGTAGACCGCAAGATTTTAATTACAAATATAATTAAAATAGCGCTGTTACGTGATGCTCTTACAGTCAAGAAACACAGACGAATTGGGCTGTACAACCGGACCACGGTTGTACACACCGGAAACGGAAAATGCATGCGACATGAACATGAACATTGCCCCAAAATCATACGTCATCGGCTCTCTTTGCATTGATTGGTGCAAATATATAAGAGCTATGTGGTTTGTGCATATAAAGAAATGAATTCGAAAAAAAATTTCCAGTTGTGAAACTAACTTACACCAAGCAACAAAACAATAGATATTAGCATGGATCCAAGTTTTGAATTAGAAATGCCTTTTGATGATATTGATGCATTTTTAAATGAAATCAGTGATGAAGCCTCTTCAAAGGACTTCATTGAATTGCAAGTGTTTAATGAATATAGTTACAAGGTAGAAGATACGTGCCACAGTATTGATGCATTTTTAAATGAAATCTCACCCCAAATCAGCGATGAAGCTTCTTCAAAGGAATTCACTGAATTGCAAGCGTTTAAAGAAAATCCAAGATACAGTTACGAGACAAAAGATAGTGGATCAGCAATAGTTGAAAAATATGAAGGATATGGCAAACGGACAAAACAGGAAAAACAGACGAGGAAAAAGAAAAACTGTCAAATGGACAAAGAAGACACGAAAAAGAAAAACAGTCAAATGGACAAAGAAGACACGAAAAAGAAAAAAAGTAAAACTGACAACCGATCAATAGTAGGTTGAGCGTTAAGAAATGCAAAATCCCTATTTAGGGTTTGTGCATAGATCATTCACCCTGCATTACGCAGTCCTGTACCTGCACTCTGCAGCAATATGCATGGCGCCCACTATAAGGGCGGCTGTGATATGCTTGCTTTTATGTTTTGTTGTATAGTCAATTTTTCTGGAACGGATGCGGTCGATTGTCGTAAAATTTTCTTGGCCGGCCTCGATAGTTTAAAGAATATCTTTGTGTGCATAATGTGAGTAGGCTGTTCTCAGATGTTGCCGGTTTCCGAGTTGCTGCCCCGATAAAAATCGGATAGGATCTTTAGTTTTCATCAGTACTCCTAATATCAGTATTAGGCCCCGCCTACAAAACTCCTTTCCTGTTCAGTGTCAACTGGCTGTTGGTGTAACGTAATATGGTGATGCCGTCTAGTGAAAGGGTTGTAAGTTCTTTACTCAACATCATTGCATTAATTCTTTCTACGAGGAAGGATTTGCTATATTTCCCCCCTGCTTGTTGAGTTTAAACAAGCTTGTAATAAAGTGTGTGTTTATTTTGTCTTGTGATGCTGTCATTGAATTTGAACAGCTAATAACTCCACAGCTTTGTGGGATATACATTCAGCTTTTTATGGTGGCTCTTTATAACGGGTGGCTTTTTGTTTCATAGCAATTGCCCAGTATGGCCCATCATAAGCAGTGGGGCCTAACTGGTTCATGGCATCAGTATTTCGTTATCATCTCGGCCAGGTGGCCGGAAATTTCGGCTTGGAGTAGAATAGTTGTGACACGGATCTCGTGGTCTTTGTAACAAACCTGAACCCATTTAGATGCTAAGAATTGGAGCGTATAGGGAACATTACACTTAAAATGCCAGTACAAATGCGGAGTAACTAAGCAGCTATGAAGTATAGACTTGGTTGCGATGGACAGATTACTTCATGTCACACTACTGAGCAAGTGACCTACGGTAGCTATTCATGGGGATAGATTTGCAGTAAGTCGTCATTTTATCGTCATTCCCGTTGTTGTTTAGTTTCCATTTCCTCATCTTTGTTATCAAGGCAGTTTTAACGTCCGTGTTATTTTTGCTCTTGTCCCTATTTCCCACAAAATAGTTTTTTAACGGCATGTGTAAGTGAGACACAAAAGCGAATTGTGTGACGATAGGGTAAGTGCGCTATCATTTCGGTATTATTGAATCAATAAAAGTTAAACTATGAACTTTACCCTTGTTGCAAGTGTACTAATGTCAAGGATTAATAACAGGACAGAACTACTTGATCGGTAGTTACTTTACCACTCGGAGGAAGTAGCAGAATCGATGGTTGAATAAGAATCTAGACCGTGAAGGACATGCAAATAGATAACATCTCGTCCGTGATTAGTTCTGAATATTAAAGTTACGAGTTGTGCCTGTCATACACCACGGTTATACAATTTTTATTTTTTCTTCAAACGTTTTATCGACTCCGCTTCGCTGTATATTGTCACTTTTAGTTGATGGCTTCTATCTTACCATGCCACATCGTGAGTGTTTTTATATCGAGGATCCTCCCACGATGGTGTTCTGCTTCACCATGCAATTTAACCCATTACTGGGAGAAGGTTTGTAACTCATCTGACGTGTGAACACGGCAGTTGGCCCTGCTGAGTGTACATTTGAGGGGCCTTCTTCCTCCTCCACCTGTAATTATGACCCCCAGGGGAGGGTTTCCCAGTTTCTATTATGGGCCCCACTGGGACAAGGTCCTACTTGGTCTAAGCCTCCTATGGAGCTACTCTACCTATCTGTAGGGCTTTCCCCTATCGTTGTCCTCCACAAAAACCTAGCATGATTATCTAATAATTTTACTAACTAATGCAACTAATAAATAGTTGCAGTAAATTGCAACTTTACTTTAATTTAGACTATGCAACGTCTTCGAGAATTTCCATTGCACTGTTCTTAATATTTCTTCTGCACTTTTCGAGCAATGACATGTCATCTACAAACTTCGATTGATCGGCTAATTCATTAGCAAGATGGTTAGTCATTACTAAAAATAGTAAAGGACCTAAAAGCTTACCCTGCGGAACTCCGCAAGAAATAGGTAGTGAATCAGAATAAACAGCTTAGTACTTAACAACTGGACTCCTATTTGACAGAAAAGATGTAATAATATTGACTAGAAAAGGCGGTACTTTAAATTCATTAAGCAATTTTTTAACTAAAACGTTATAATTAAGAAGATCAGAAGCCTTTTGGAGGTCAAATAAAAGGAGATAGTTGAATCTATACTGTATATAAAGTAGTTTATATATAGTATAGAAGAGACTGACCAGGTAATGACGACTTGAACCAAACATTTCATTGTCACGATGTAGTTGGATAGTTTAGTAATCCTTTGAGAGACTGAGCGGTTCCCGCAGGATTTTTTCCAGGGGGAAGGAGACAAACCTTTCTCCCCTTTGATATCACCTGTGAATGCCTATGAATTATATGCTGCCAATGTTAATTTTCCAAGCCACTAAATTTACGATCAACCGTGTTCCGTTCTCTTTTGAGGTCAAACATCCATAGGGTTAACTTAAACAGTTGTGGGAGTGATTCCGCCCTTCCTAAAACATATCTAAAACCTGCTACAGATCGTTCAATTACCTTCTTCACTAAGTAACCAGCGGCAGTGGGGACAGAGGACTTGAACCCCTCCACTTCTTTGCCGAGTTATGTTTATGCTTGGCAAAGAGAACAGAAAGAACAATGAAACAAGAAAAAAGGTGGGAAAGAGAGTTTTTTGTTAAATGGGAATATCAAAAGGTGCAAAATCTTAATTGTCATCTGGAATAAAAACACGAAGCATTTTATCATATCTCAGCCCCCAACTTTTGACTTAGTGGAGCCGCCCCTGATGGCAGGTTAATTTCATTCTTCGGTACACCACCCATTTTTTTCTCTCTTTCAAATTGTTTACACTTCATATTGCTAGTTCCAGGAGCAGAGACATAATGTGATTACAATATCAAGAGTTACCTGCTGAGCATGTAGGCTACAAGGTGACTTCACATAGAGATGAAAAGTCTTATGGACCAGCACTGATATCTAATGGAGGTTTTGCTGCTTCTGCTGCCATGCATCATCCGCTCCGACTCATTGTATATAACACAAATGAAAATCATCTTACTTTAGAAGTTTTGGAATAAATATAGATATTTGGACATATGAGACCAAAACCTGTTATCAACGGTGTAAGCAGCCATATTAACAACATAGCCATTTTTTTATAAGAATGAGACAGAAAATATTGGGCATTACAAGGTCTAAAAAGAATTTTCCACCTTCCTCTGAAATTCGTTACAGGGAGAGTTGACTGTATAAAAAGGTTCCTTGTAGGAAAATTTAGCTTTGATACCCCGTTTGCTGAAACATTTTTAAGGTTACCGTTAGCCAATCAAATTGTACATTGTTATACATGTGATCAGTGGGTTCCGTTTGACTAATTAGCATGTAACTGAGCTGACGCATAGCCAAATGATCTTCAACACCAGCAGTGCTCTACATAAGTGACTCAACATTCAGCTGCTTCAACGTTAACTCTAAGCTTATGATTGTCTAGATCATTAGACTGGAAGCTTATCTGTGATCAACTGAAAGGTGTTCCTAAATTGACGTCACGCGAATGTCTTGTAGACAATTTGTGTACCAGTTAACTGCCAATCAAGCAGTAGCTGTACCAACCCTAATGACCGTAGTAGCTAATTACAGGTGGAAGTCTCAAGCAATCGATCGGTACGAGGGGCAAATAACTGAAAAAAGTCACGTACGCCATTAGGAAAAAGTTAGAAAAAAAGTCAAAAAGTCACGAAAAAGCCACATAAAATGTCGAAAAGTCACAAAAAAGTCAAAAAGTCAGCTACCTTCCTTCAGATATGAAAGTACTCAATATATGATGCCTCCGCCAAAAAATACAGTCTTGCATACGGCACAACCTGACGTGCTGCCTACGGACCCGTCTACTGGGCTGCCTAAGGGCAGCCAAAAGGCAGGCAAAGAGCAGCCGAAGAGCAGGCCAAGGACAGCCAAAGGAGTGTCAAAGAGCAACCGAAGTGCAACCAGAGGACAGCCAACGGAAAGGTAAAGGGCAACCAAAGGGCAGCCAACGAACAGTTCAACGGCAGCCAAAGGGCAGCCAACGGGCAGTCAAATGGCCACCAAAGGGCTGTCAAATGACAGGGAAAAGGCAGCCAAAGGCTTGACCAAAGACACCCCAGGCCTCGACGGATCCAACGAATATTTTACGTCTTTGACACTCAAAGTCCTCTCCTAGACCTGTGCTGTGGTTTACTAATCCGTTCTACTCCTCTCTAACGGAAAAAGTATCCCTTTTTGTTGGTAGTTTGCCAATCCGAAAAATATTCTACGCAATGATATTGGTTCTAGTTGAATGAAAGTAGGATTTAAACTTCTAACGTGGGATGAAAGGTGGAGCGTCAAAACAAACCAATGACTAATGATAAACTGTATCATAAAGATTACATTCCTTTTCTCTTATTTCTTTGTATCTTTCTTCTTACCTTTAGGCGGTGTGGTTCCATATTTTATTCCTATACGTTGGTTTAGCTGCAGTCTCACTGACAATCAATCTTCTCTTAGTGAATGTTAAAACACGGATTTACAGGAATCCATTTGGATGTTTAGATTTATTCAATTTTAGGTTTAGTTATTTTTGGGTTTATTTTACTTTAGGTTTGTTTTGTTTAGGTCTAGTCAACTTTATGTACTTTTTGTTTTAAGTTTTAGTTTTGTTTTAATTTTTATTGGTTTTGAGGTTTATTTTTAGGTTTATTTCGTTTTAGGTTTATTCATTTTTAGGTTTATTTCGTTTTAAGTTTATTTTGTTGTAGTTATTTTGTGTATTTTTTTGTTTTAAGTTTTAGCTAGTTTTGTTTTAACTTTAATTGGTTTTGAGGTTTAGTTTTAGATTTATTCAATTTTAGGTTTAGTTAGTTTTGGGTTTATTTTAGGTTAGGTTTGTTTTGTTTTAGGTTTGGTCAATTTCATGTATTTTTTGTTTTAAGTTTTAGTTTTGTTTTAATTTTTATTGGTTTTGAGGTTTATTTTTAGGTTTATTTCGTTTTAGGTTTATTCATTTTTAGGTTTATTTCGTTTTAAGTTTATTTTGTTGTAGTTATTTTGTGTATTTTTTTGTTTTAAGTTTTAGCTAGTTTTGTTTTAACTTTAATTGGTTTTGAGGTTTAGTTTTAGATTTATTCAATTTTAGGTTTAGTTAGTTTTGGGTTTATTTTAGGTTAGGTATATTTTGTTTTAGATTAAGTTAAGTTTATGTATTTTTGTTTTAAGTTTTAGTTTTAAGTTTTTTAATGATATAAATTACTTGTAGGTTCAGTTAATTTTAGGTTTATTTTGTTTTAGTTTTTGGCTTAATTATATTCATTTTTGGTTAGTTTTATTAGTAACTGTAAATTGGGCGACTATTAACTGAATAACCACCTTAAAATTCTTAGGCACACTAAATTCTTAACTTGCAATCGTGAACCTTCGTTAAGTCATAATGTGAAAACAAAGAAAGCGATTTCACAAGAGTTATTACTCCAAACAAAGCTATTGCATCATTCCATCGTTTAAGGTTCGTAGTGTCCATTTGCCAAATGATACAGCCAAAGATTACATGTGTTTTCATCTGGAAGGGGTGAGATCTAGGTGAAGTATTTTGTACTATTGGGCTTTGTCGTTTGTTGCAAAGCACAGCTGTTTGAGATGAAGGCATCACCCATACACCAATGCTGTACTTCTTAAATTCTACAAAACATGAAATTCCCTATTTGTATGAATGTGTATAAGAGATGACGTTCTTAAACCTTGACTGTTGGGGAATGATTTCCTCTCCTTACTAGCGGCAGGTAAATGGTTACATACGGGCAAAGACAATTTCCTGAATTATCTACGCTTAGAAATGCAAATATGCCTCTATGAACATCACTTACCTCTTCCTCTCTTCGATTTGACGGAGTCGCTCCTGTTCCGCCCGTTCTTTCTCCATTTTCATGCGCTCTTCTTTTAACTTTGCCGCCTTTTCCTGTAGTGATAACAATGGTAGCACCCTATCAATAGCTTTTGTATCAACAGTGCATATGACTAAATAAATGTACGATGTTAACATGAAAATGGTGGAGGAATCTAAAACTTGATAATTCTGATTAACCTTATTTCTGTTTAACCAGAGAACATGTCTCCTAAAATTTAAAACTGTATATGTAAAAAGAAGTAAACGAATAAAAAACGTATAGAAAAAATGACTTGAGATTCTATTTCTTCATTTTTGCCTTTGATTTTAACATTCATCTTGTCGTTTATCTTTAAAATTGTTACTCTTTGCTGCTGCTCTTGGTTGCTTTTTAGTAATCTATGCTGCTGCACTTTGCTGTTTCTTCTTGCTGCTCTTTTTTACTCTTTGTTGATGCTTTTTGTTGCTCTTTGCTGCCACTCTTTGCTGCTCTTCACAACTCTTTGCTGCTGCTCTCTGTTCTCTTAGTTGTTGTTTGTTGTTGTTTGTTGTTTTTTGTGGCAGTTTGTTGTTCTTTGTTGCTCGTTGTTGCTCTTTGTTGTTCTTTGTTGTTCTTTGTTGTTCTTTGTTGCTTTTCGCTGCTGCTCTTTATTGTTCTTTGCAATTTTTTGCTATGCTTTGTTTCTCTTTATTGCTATTTGTTGCTTTTTGTTGCTCTTTGCTACTGTTAGTCGTTGCTCTTTGCAACTCTTTGTTGGTCTTTGCTGCCCTTTGCTACTGTTTTTTGTTGCTCGCAGTGTCGTTACATATATCGAGGATGTTCTATTGCAGACATCAGCAAGACTTTAATGAACGATCTTCCATACGTTATGTGACCAAAACTTCACTTAGAACAATACACAAACTCTCCTTTTTTACTTCAACTATCTAATTACAATCACCATGCATAACTTATGTGAAGTTATACTCACCTAGAGCGATAAACGAACTCCTTTTCACCTGTAGTACTTGAATTATCATCTAGTGAATTGTTGAGTAAGTTGAGTGATTCAGTGTATGAAGTTTTGCAAAGCGCTTCGTAAAGGTTGCAAGATGCTTTCTCAAGACGCTTTTTCTTTCTTTTTCAAGTTGCAGCAAAACAAATCCCACTTAAATTATTCGTCCTTCAACCTGAATCTCTAACGGAAAGGCGACCTCACTACTTATATACCACGCCACTTCACTACGTTAAATTCCGGTGGATTCAAAGAATTAGCATAATACCTTAACTACAACTACCGCCAGAAGTTGCGACTTTCGTATTTATGCCAACAACCTTAGTATGTGCAGTAACTTTGAAGGCTTCCTCATATCGAACTCTTGTGCAAATTTCATCTATATTGTTCTTCATTTTTATTATTACACGAAGGATGACAATCGGGCTTTGAATACTAGGCATGCTTATCTTAATCTTTTCAAATTTTAAAGAAACATTTTTCTTCTAGGATTTTATCAGAAAATGGAGCATTTTAAAACTAATAACATTGTTTAGAAAAATCAAACGTAGATAGAAAGTTCCTGATGCATTACTGGGCAACCAAAATCTTTTTTTTAAAACGTAAAACTAGATTGATGTTTAAAATATATTTCGTATCTCCCGTAAACCAAGACAACAAATGTCATTGGAGTCAAGTTAATATAGCAAGTACAAACTAAAGATGTCTGCTTTGAGAACAGTAGGCAAAATTGTTGAACGATGGCAGCTTATGAGATTTTTTCTGGTTGCTTTTTAGCTTAACTGCAAAATTTGAAAAAAACTTTTACAGTACTCGGCAGTTGCATTCATGTCCCCACAAACTATCAGTTGTCTTTTCTTCTCGACCATGGATGCTTGACTCAGCTCTTTATAGAAAGCTTCTTTTCGGTGGAGAGAGTCCCCATATACACTTTATATTTCCTAAGCTAAAATCATATACTATTAGTATCATTAATTTATTTATTAAACAAAACCTTGAATCTCTAGACATTCTTGGAGAATCCCTGAAAGCCATGAATTACTAGTAAGAAGATGATTTAAAGGGCTAAAAAGAAAAATAACATGAAAGCAAGTTTTTGAAGGCAAACAAAATAAAAGGGAGCCAGCTGCAAGCTAAGCTAGAGCTACAACGAAGGATTGGCAGAGCTAATGTGAAGGCATAAAAATTCTTTGGCAGAGACGAGGGACATATTTGGTATACGACTCTTGGATTTTACCATATTCAATGAAAAGGAAAGAGCAAAACGCAGAGCACTGAAAAACCGAGTTATACGTTCCTAGTAGCCACCCTTTTACCTAGAGTTGTCACTTGACCGAAAGGCTGATCAAAGCAAGAAAGGAATGAGATGGATGTGAGTTCCAGATTCTTAATAATTTACAATCAAGCTAGTGCCTTGTAAAATTTCTTACGCTGGCTGAACATCTTAGTGAGCTTGCACAAGCTGCTCGGGAACTGGGAGGAAATTTTATTTTAGTACTTTCCATAGTAGTAACGGTAGAAAAGACCAAGAATGGTTACTGAAATCCTATTTTTTTCATAAATTGACAACTACCTAAATATGCATTGGTAGACTGCCTCCTTCTTGACCATGAAATTAAGCTACCATTAATGATAAATAAATAGCCAGAACGAGATTTTTTATCATAATTACCAGCCCAATCCGAATCCACATAGCCTTTCAGTAAAACACTCTCTGTCTGATCACCTTGAAACAACAAACAAAAGTCTAAAGTGCCTGCAATGTATCTAAAAATCCGCTTGACGGCGTTCCATTGTTCCTCGCCTGGATTTGAATTACACCGGTTAACCGAACTTAATGCAGCTGCTAGATCTGGTCTCGTTCCACAAACCACATAAGTAAGCGCTCCTACTGCAGCTTCGTAACCTTTTAAATTAACGATTTCTCCTTCATTCTTCCTTAAAGTCTGACTAGGCTCCAGGGGTGTGCTCACAGGCTTACGATCTTGCATATTAAACTTACTTAATAGTGACCCTAAATAACTTCTCTGTGATAACCACATTGTTCTGTTCTTTCGGTCTCTCATAATTTGGATCCCAAGGCAACATTTTGCTTCACCTACATCTGTCATTTCAAACCGTTCAATGAGAGCTTTCTTCTGGCTTCGTAACAATTTCATACTGTTTGCAGCCAAAAGAATATCATCGACATAAAACGCAAGAATTAAAAATTCATCTCCTACTGACGTATGCACAACTATCACTCGCACACTGTGTATATCCTTCCTGTTTCAAAAAGTCATCTATAGGACGATGCCAACATCTGGATGCCTGCTTCCAAGCCATACAGGCTTTTGTTAAGCTTACAAACAAAATTTTCTCCAAAAAGACAGAGGCATTGTAGGAAATAATCTTGATGGTATCCTACGGTGTGAACATAGAAACGAGGTCAATAGAATTAACATAAATTACCGCGGTTACAAAAGGCACAAGTGAGGCGTATGTTGGTTGATATAAAAAGGTCGACAGGAAAACAAAGTAGATAAACCTTGAAAGGACTAAGGAATAAGAGCACCAGACAAGTATTGAAGAACTACACAACATATCCTAAAACGAGAAGTACTAGACAAATGAGTCAAAGAAACATTCTATTGCAGAACCCTACTATTGCTTAAAGGAGTAAAATAATAATTGCTATTATCTGATGTTCAATTGTCTGTATTCCTAACAGTAACCACTTCCTTCAATATTTGTCGACGTTGGTTATTTTCATGTGTTGTTAGATATGTCTTATGAATGAAAGGTAAATAGTCCACCGACAAGTTATTATAAGTAGAACGCCAAATGTAGAAACTTCATTGACAATGTTTCGTCTAACAGACTTCTTCAGGTCACTACTTTTTCAGGTCACTACTGAAAATTGGCTAATTTGTCTGTAAGACGTCTGCTAGACGAAACGTTGTCAATGAAGTTTTCACATTGGGTGTATTACTTATAGATATGTCTTCTCGAACAATGGAAGATGTGACGGATCGTTTTTGTTTCCAGCTAATGGATTATCCATACTGTTTTCTGCTTATACTAACATGTATGATATCACATACAATTGCTTTGTAATTGTTTAGATGATAAACTACAATGAATCTACATGGACATAAGAACATTTCCTGACAGTTGAACAGGCCTTTAGTTTGGAGGAACATAGAAGCAATGCTTCTCCTGAAACATACTCGCCCCACACCCTATTAATTACTCGATAGGTCGATATTTCCTTAAACTGCCTGAAAATTGTATAAACTCATACTTACTGTCCCACATAAGCCAGTATCGCTCCTAGACCTACTGGGAATGAATTCCAGCGTGTCTTAAGTAACGCAGCTGGACTGATATATTAATTCAAACACGACTTTGAATTGCTACCCCTTTCCCTAAATAGGCCTTTAATATGAAGCCCCCTTCCCTCCGTCAGACTAACTCTGAGCGTTTTTATTTATCCTCTTTAATTAAGCTCCTTCAGAGAAATTCAACCTTTGATGAAAGTCAATAATTTCCAGTTCCTTGAAATTACAGAACTATTTTAGTTATGTAGAACTTTGCCCACCCACTGCAATGGTTGCACCCACTAGTCCATGAATGGTTAGTTGAAATATGGAAAACTTCCCGGGTACTTAGGTAGGCCTACTAAGAGAAAGTAACCAATGTAAGACCTATTAATAAAGCCAACTACGTAACAAACTGTTGTAAATTATGTGAATTGTGATTAGTCTGATGCATGTTCGTCGTGAGCAAAGTTATCCTTTACATTTTATCAAGTTTGGTTCTTGGTTTTGTAAATACACAGGTATTGGTTATAAAAGCAAAATTTGAATATAAAAAATTGGCTTTCACGGCAGAAGCTATGCGGTGGAGGATTCTTCGAATACCGTTCGATCAACATATTCTATTCCCAACTCTCTGCATCCAAGATTTAACATATGGTTGCCATCCCATGTCACCTGGATCGTAATAGACCATACCGCATCTAAGAAACAAGAATCGGATAATTGTATTACCTGGTATGTAAACGTTTGTGTTACATGTTAGGTGATACCACGCAAATACATCAGATTTTAAAGTGCTTTTGAAAAAGGTTTGATGCCAATATCTTTATCATAGGCGGCGTGTATAGCAAGCCCAATCATGCTTGCAAAGGAATGTCTTTAAGCTTACTATAGACTCAAACGGAATCCCATACAACATATATCTATATGTCGATTACAGTTCATTACCTACTAACGGTGGCTGGTGAAGCCACGGCCAGATCTTGGACCTCGAACACCATGTGAATGGTATTGTTTAACTTAATACGTTCACTGTTAGCAAGGCAGAGCATTTTGTTGTCATCCAAGACAGTGTTCATGTTTTCAATCCATAAAGCATCCACAGGACCATCACAAACAATCCACTTGTGGTCTTCTGTCGTATCCTAAGTAAGAGAAAAATAGAACAATATTGTAGAAACTCTAGATATCTATAAACATTTGAATAACTCTATGTAAAGTAGAAACTAGGTGTGTGGATCGAAACCTGTCAGTTGCAGTATCAGCCCATGTCAATCTGATTTATAGCTACAGACCTCACGAAGCAAACCTATTACATTAAGGCCAATGTGCTCTAAAAACAAATGATTCATAATAAGAAAATAGTGTCTCAAGCTATTATCAAAGGTACCCTCAAGGATTATTATCATATTCCAACCTCACTTTCCTTAAAATAGTACGAGAAAATGTTTCCTCGTTTTCAGATCTATGCAATCTTATATCCAAAGCAATATCTGGTATAAATGTGTTTTGCAAGAAGTGTAATTCACACACCTGCTCTTTTGGTCCACTGGCATACAAAACTTTGTACATATCCCGTTGGCGAACCAGAGTTTGCACCTACACAAAAAAGAGAACTTTATCGCGTAAACAAGTGCGAAAGAGTTACAAAAGTACAGAGAAATCCTTTCACATGGATATCGATTTTAGACAGCCACCTATTCCAGGAGGGCTTTTCTCAAGTTTATGCGGAATCGATAAGGATATGGACCACTGACTCCCTTCTTTCTGAAAGGTACAGATATTCCTAAAGTGAACGGTTACGTTGCACCTTGCACCTTGGTTTTATTAGGAACCAGTCAGATATAAATGGGTAGTAGTGGGAAAGAATTAGTTATATCGCTTTGGACCTTCATCATATTCAAAAGTTTCCAACAATCTCTTTTGTAATATACGTCCTCTCTTAACAAGGCACTCTATTACATTTGTCGTTCCTAGAATGTTTTATACCTTTCCGTGTGCCAGGAGTCTCTTCATAGCTCCAGGTATTTTAAAACTTTCCAGAAACCATTGAAAGAATAAGGGCTAATTACTACACCAAGAAAGTGAACAGCAGGGTTGAATCCATTTTAAGGGTGTGTCATATTCCTTAAGTTCACATATATCTGTAACCCTTTCCTGCGCTAAAAGTTTGGTCACCTCCAGACGTTCTACGATATTTGGAGTTATTGTCGCTTTTGAGACCAAAATTAGTTAATACTTTTACGTCGTTTTCCTTCAAATAAAGCGAAACATTTCTAATTTTAAATCTACTAGTCACTGAGCCTTGCAGAATGAACACAAATAGAGAGTATAAGCTTCATACGGTATCACAGCTACTCAAAACACTCATATTCTGGCTGCGCTCTTCAGACACCGTCCCCTCAGCATGTCACGTGATGCTAAACAATAACATGATCTTGAGCACATGCTGTCGATTCCTCCATCGGCTTTGATCAAACCATAGTAATTTTAAGGGGACCCCTTAAAATTACTATGATCAAACTAAACGACAAACTTACGCCTCAAGGACAAACGTATCACATGCATTAAAAAACGTCCTGGGCTCATCACATGAAGGAAATCAACGAGTCGGTGAATATCATTTATCATGAAAATTGAGATATCTTGTCTCCATTATGTGTTACAACATAACATCAACATAACGGTAATGAGATCAACAAGAACGTAATATAAATTCAAGCGTGGTAGTTACACAATAGGAGGACTGGACCTAAATACTAATAACAATAGGAAGTAACAACAATGGTAACAATAGCAGTATAACATCACGTTTTCAATAGGTTCAATAATCAATCGCTAACACTCACTACACAGATTTAAAGGGTAGGGTAGCGTGATTCTTTACATGTTTGTTGTTTGTTGTTTGGTGATGGCGAACGAACGAATATTACACGTGTTTAATAGATCTAACGGCTACAAGGTCTAATCCGACACACCGTCCGCACCCTAAATTTGATCTTCAGACAAGCTTTTTATAATGATGAGAGCTATATCTTGTGGTTGGGTTATCAAACTTATTTAAACTTCCAGTCAGAAATTTAAACACTGTAAACAGAACTTCATCTTTACATCCCAGTTTACCTCCACTAAGTTAAACTCAGGCTACAGTATGATAAGATTACCTACCGGTAATGCATGCTAGACTATTTAGAATCCGGTTTGTTCCTGCTTTGTCGGTTTCAGGTCACTTTAAACTGGAAAGAATTTGACTTTATGATTTTTTAAAGCAAAAATTCACGCTGAAGAAGTGTAAGTTTAGGGTCTAGTAATATTAAAGTGGATATGTGAGGGAGGCTGACTTTTATAATCGAATGGATAATTAGGGCATTCCTATTATTAGATGGATATTGCACGAAATTGCGAAAACATTATATACTTAAAAGCATTATTATTTATTATCAACCAACCACAAAGATCGTGTGCCTCCCACAAATTCTATCTCCTTAGTTTATCAAATTTCATGACAGTGAGAGGCTGGCTGTATTGGCCGTACGACTTTGAGGTTGGTTGACCGAATTAAGCAGTACGTGCCATCGTTTATTCGCCAAACATCAACTCCTAAAAGGCAACAACTACCTCGGGTTTCAAAGACCAAAAACACCATTAAGCAATGTGGCTCTGCCATCGGGCAGCACTTGCTTCAGAATCCAGACTGTGTCAAAATGTACACAAACGATTGATTCCATATCATAGGAAAAGCCAGGTAAGAAAAACAATTACTGTGACTGATAATAACTCACTTCCTGTTTAGCTTGCTCCACAAACCCAAGAACTTTGTTAAGATGATCTTCCGAAATCAGGGCTCCAATCTGTGTCCTGGCATCCATTGGATCGCCAACACGTAATCCCTTTACGGCCTCTAGCACTTTCTCCCGAAACGTTGAAAATATGGACTTTTCGACGTAAACTCGCGCTGCGTTAGAGCACACCTAGGTAAGAAAACCCGAACAAAACATGAGTGGAAAACAATAAGCAAAACAGGAAATGCTACTTAACTGTAGACAGGATGTTGCAAACTGAAGGGAAAGTCACAGCTTTTCCTTCTGTACTAATAGTCTATTAGAGTCACCAATTGCTACCTCTTAAAAAATAGTAAAGATAAATGAGATATAACTAATAAAAGCACTGACTTACGCTGCCAAAAATTGGCAAAAAATGACTAAAATGTAAACAAAAGAGTACATCACTATAAAAAAGATTATATCTAAACTTCTTGACTGTGAAGGAACTGTTGTAGAGTTTACAGAATATATATTTGCATCATGATCATCATCATCATCAAGGCGTATATCTCTCACTATGGAGGAACCCCTCTCTACATTGCAACCATAGCTTCCTGGTTTTTGCAGTTCTGGACCACGTTGGCCCAATGTAGTGGAGTAGGGCATCATGCCATCTTGTTCTGGGGCGGCTTCGACATCTTGTGTGTCCGCGGGGTACCATTCTGTTACTCGTATGGTCCAGCGTTCTCACTTGCATGATGACAAAGCAACAAAGTAGATATATTTTGAAGTGGTTACCATTAAAGCTAATAAAAGAGGGTTATTGAAAAATTACATCAACTTTCCTTTAGTACATTTCCTGGAACAACTTTTTTACCAGGGGCTGCCTAGAAATTCCACCTTTTAGACGATACTTATAATTACCTGAGAATCAGGTAGTTGAAGCTTTCAGCCTGAATGTCCATAGTTAAAAAACTTTCCGCAAGAAATATCTATACTGCTTTGAAATCTTGGTAAGGATTAATAATTTTGATACTCATGAAACCAATGCTTCGTCGCTTTTCTAACAATGAACACAAGAAATACTTGGTTGGTTGGTTAGATGCAATATGAAATTAAAAGTATATAACTAGGTCAATAGATCTGCAAACATACTCTGCAATAGGGCAGGATTTGTATGAAACCCAAATATGTGCCGCCAAATATCAAGCGGACTTGTTTAGTGTATTAGCCAAAGAACGATCTCCGTTTCATCTTGCGGCTTTGGAAGCTGCTTTTATCAAACAAAGAAGCTGATGCTCTGTCGTTCAAAAAAAAATGTGTTTACAACGCTCGCACTTTTCAGTGACACGAATAACAGGCGATGTATTGCACTCACAGGTGTTGGCGTATTTGGGCCTCTTCTTTTTTTTCTTACTTGACTCTTCATCAAAGGAAGTCTGTCTCATTTACGGATAATCTTTAGGGAAGTTCCTCTCAAGTCATATATGTTTAAAAGAATTAAAAACCTAAACGACCCACCAAATAATCATGAATGGAGCCGTCAACCTCTCTTTTGGACCTAACTGTGGACGTAAAATGAAAGTCCTGTATGAGAACAGGCGGCAAACAGGCAAAATACTAAATTACAACGAACATCTCCAAAAGTACTTTGTGAAGTTCGATGGCAAATCCGAGGATTATATAGAAGAGGACGACATAAACATGATTGAAGTGTGTGTATTGTAACCAGCTCACTAAGTTCTTTTGCATGTAAAATATATTTTGTGACTCCATGATTTATATATTTCTGTGCTTTTCTTTACTTCCGTTTGCTGCAAAATTTTTTCTAAAATATGAATAATTTGGCTTTTAACATAAAGTTCCAAATTTAGAATCACTCTTCAAAAGTTGTTCAGCTTAACTTTCCCAGGAAAAATTAAGAATCAATTAGGAATATTTTAGTGTCATTTTGATAGATTTCTTAAGAATAACAAGGCTTAGGTCTGGTTTATATAATTCTTATAACATTGAAACGGTGTATGCCACTCAGCTGCAATGCATGGAAGGCATAGATTTATAGAAGTTTTGCGATAATCCTTTTCGTGATGTGAATAACACGTGACAAGGTAGCACTAAACACTTGTCCTTGGGCGTTTTAATCTGCTTTTCAAATCTTATTCAGTTAAACATTCCAATGCCAGGTCAGTTTTAGGTATTTGGATCATGTTCAGAGATATTTTAACTGAAAAATTCCAATAACTTTGATGAGCGTGAAAACTCTTTCATTACCTTGGAAAAACAAGGGTCTTTATGGGCACTTCCTGCAATGTAAGAAAATTTACTCGGCAAAATATGCCAAAGTGGAAGCAAGTAGAACGAAGTGCATTTATCAGCTAAGACAGTACACCCACATAACTCTTGTGATGATAATCAGCATTAGCTACTTGGTGGAGTCCAGAAACACTCAAAATGTATCTTTTTTTGTGCTGCAGTGAATTGTGAAGTCTTGCACTGGAATTGAAAATGGTAGACAAATCTGAATTATATACATTCTTATTTTATAATCTATGCAAATGTTTTAATTAGTTTTTTCCAGAATTTTGTAAGCCTAGTGTTTTGTTGGTTATTTCTGGTATATTTTAGTATTTTAGATTTCGAGGGGGTTGCAACACCCCACCATGCCTTCCCGTCCTATAGGTCTATGTGGGAGAGAGAATCAGGCTGTGTTAGTAGGAAACAGATAATGGTAGAGTTTGAAAAGCATGAAACATGAAATAATGAAAGCACCTTGATTTTAATACTTAAAAGCATTTTATCACTTTCCCACCAGACTTGTCATGTCAATAAAAGAGTTATATAAAGTTTATATAAATTGATCTGCTTTGATACTTGTCTTTACATAATTTTGCTTCTTTTGACATAGAGGAGAGCAGATATCTAAAAAAGCACAGAAGAAACTGGAAAAAGAAAAGAAAAAAGCAGAGGAAAAGGCCAAACGAGAAGCACAAAGGGTTGGTAGAATTTTATGGCCACAATTTTTTAAGTGGTTTCTATCCAAGTATTTTAGTTAACATTTTACAAGAGAATTCTATGATTTGACTTTTGATATCACATTTTCAGTGTGCTTTTAGGATCTCTCTTTGATGTATGTATATATTCACTTTATAAGGCTATAAAAGGCTGTGGGTCAGAATACTACAGCAGCATGGTTGCATCGGTCCAGTGTAAGGCTTACTACCCTTGACCACACAAACTCTGCATTTAAACACCATACTGAATTAATGGAATTAGAATTTTCATCTTTGCCGCCAACTAGGTAAATTTTATCTCCATGCACAACACAACAAAAGTATGATAACGTTCTGAAAGGTGATTCTATTTTAAGTACAGTCCAGCTGCTGTCACATATACTATACATTTCAACAAAATTGGGCGTTCTGCTTCTGTTTCCTGTTGTTTGAGTGGTAGCAGATTGTCCCCCAAAGGCATAAAGGAAATTGTGCAAACCAACCATTGCAAAGGCTGCCCTTGGATAATGCATGTCTGTAACATCAGTCACATTGACTCCCACATCCTCCAGTTTGTCATAAACAGAATTTTTTAGAGGAAATGGATCGATCTTTTCCACTGACACAAGCGGTAAGTTGTAAGTATCAAATCCACCTGTGAATATAAAAAGTTGACATAGAGATAAGTTATAAATCATATGCATCACTACTTAAAAACAAGAACTTATATATTTCTGGCATGGACGAAGGCTTAATTACTGGAATTGGTGGCCCAATGGCTACAGCTTGGGTTTGCACACCAATGAGGCATGGGTTTGAATTCCCTCGGCTCCCTTAGTGAAAACTGCAAGCTATTGTGGTAATGCTCAAACTCATGATGAGCATATATTATTGTTATAAGGGGAAAGGCCACCCAAGGAAAACATGAAGCAATTCTGAGGCTAAGGATTTATATGCCTGTCACCTATCCATAGAGTTGCAGAGGACAGAGAAGAATTTAGGTGTAAATGTGCTGCCAACTAACTAGTCCAACCCCTATGTAAAGGCTGAAAGAGACTATAAATCCATGATGTTAATGATGTTTGCCATGTGATCACAACATACTTCCCTTTCCTGTATTCAGCCTTGACTACAGGACCAAACATTGACACAACAGAGAGGAATGGCAAATGACCCACTCTTATTAAACAACAAGATCTTCTTATCCTATAAATGACAGGCAGGGAGAGGAGTTTGAAAACTAGTAATTTTTATGACATCATGAATGTATGGTCCCTAAATGCTCCTGCCACTTTCTTTACAATTTGAGTGCATGTTCTGAGGCTACTCAAGACATCAAATTGGGCACACTCACTTGTAAATCAATCCTTTTCTGTTGAGAATCTTTCTTGATATACTTCCTCTACTAGTTTCCAAATTTTTAAACAATATGTATCCTTTTTTCTCTCTAGACAAAACTACTACTTTGTATTGAATTTGTGTTAGTATAACATGGCTGCCCTTTTAATGTCTGCTGTTCCAATTGGCAAAAAGTTACTCTTACTTCTATTCTGCCTGACCTCAATGTTGCTATAGATTTTTTCATTAACCATGTATTCACAATAGACAAATTCATCTGCAAACAAATTATAACACATTCACCATCATCATTTCTACTTCAAATCGAAAATCCTCCATGTTAGACTTGGCTATACAATGTTGTACAAAGTCGTGTGAAGTCTAGTTGAAAGTCGAGCCCGTTTGTACAGGGCTTTAGTGATCCTAGAGTAGAGGAGAGTAAAAGTGGGCATGGCATTTGCTACTTATCGCACAGCCCCTCTCCCTTAACTTTTTTTCGGAAAGCACCTCTGACAACAACTAAATCTTGATAGTCAGCATCAGACTGCGGTGTTCATCCTTGGTATTTATCTCCGGTAGCAGCTCCAGCATCGATAGAGTCTCCAGTGTAAATAGATAATTCCCTCCTCTATTCGTTGATGCTAAGGTTTCTACGCCCTCCTCCGTTATTTCTATACAACAACGTGACAGATGTTTTCTCTATGGTCCTCATTTTTGCTGTGTTCTTTGATGCGAATTTGTAAAGGCTGATTTGTTTGTCTGACATAGCGCTACATCGTCGACCGTGTTCTTATACACTACTCTGCTCCACACCATCTTCTCCACTGGTGTTTTTAGTAATGGCATAGTAGTCTTTAGTTTTCTAAGGGTCATGATAATCATACATAGTCAAGAGTTGAGTCAGTTAAGTTCTCTTCATTTAACGCCATGCGACTATTGAAAGTTTAGCAAAGATTTCATTAAACTTAACCCCATGGACCTTTATCGCACAAAAATCCAAAACGAGGCCGGGCCCGCAGAAAGCTCATCTGGCCGTAAGTTTACTTTAAAATGTAGGCATAAAAGGGAGGGCATTTTATACGTTTAGGAACTATATTATTGAAAAGGATGAATATTTTTAGTACGCTTTCGCGGCGTGCGCTCTACAAACTGAGCTAGGTGACCTCCGATGTTAACACACTTTTATTTCTCTAGTCGCCGGTGGATGATTGGGAGCTAATGTGGCGACTTCAAATCCTCTCTTCTCGATGATACATTGTTATTTCTTAAACTTTTGTGTAGATAGCAATGGCGTAGTAAGTTTGGAGAACTAGAGCAAGTGACTCCATCATTAGTGAGTGTGACTACAAATGGCCTCACATTGGTCTGCGCCCACATGCAAACTTCAGTGAGGGAGCAGATCAGCAATGAAGTACACCCCAGACACGAGGGCTCGCCATTGACCAACAAACGCTGTGAGAAGAGCATGACTGAAAGGAAATTGAACTATAGATATTGATCGGTGCCACCGCTAGCAGACTTGCATCCATTTTTTGGGATGGGAAATGATTCATGTTTATTGTGTATGTTATGATGGTGTTTGTTTATCATGCTTGTTTTGAAAGAGCATTGTTACCTTCATTTCTTAGCCAGGGGATGACGAAGAACATAGTATACAAGGCATGGCTATTCGGTTCGAAACAAACTGTTTAATGCGAATAATTTACAATACATCAAAATCTGAAACTTTCCATGACTGCACTAAGAACTTCTGGCAGCATTACATATTTTTGTATACTACGTTTCTGTTACAGCAAATGTTACTGATGTCATTGCCCTAAAGAGTGAATCAATCAATCAATCAATCATGTTCCTGTCGCGTCCAAGTGGATGCATAGGGCCTCAACGAACTTTCGCCACCTTAAAAGCCTCGCATTGCAAAGGTATTTTAGACACAGTTTAAAATATTCACTCGCCATTATTTTTGGAATGGGTTTCCTTGGACCAGATGGACCAGGAAATATTTTAAAAAATAACCATGGACTTTGTTTCATACAGTAGTTATTCAATTATCCGACCCGTCATTTATCCGGATTTCGATTACACTGTTTCTTTTTTATGAAAAATTCTTTTCATAAGAATCATGAGGCTCAAAACGCTTAAAATCTAAGAATATTTTAAGAACCAACCTCAGGCTCAAATGATACCCAACAAAAATTTAAAAATGCCTTTATCTTGTGGTGCAAAGACTTTCGACGAACTTTTCCGCGGAAAGGTCTAACAGGAAATGTTTTCATCGGAAAGATTTTCCAAGGAGAGTTTCCACTCAGAATTTAAATTGTTGCAAAATGAAGTGCCTATCAAGAGAGAAACCAATTTAAGTTGAGTCAAGTTCATGACAAGGAGGAACCAGTTGCACAAGTGTTTAGTGTATCATCAAGGATTAGATTTCGAATCCTGTTTTCACTAGTAATTCCTTCATTTGCTCCATGAAAATCACAACCATCCTTGAGAAAAATTTAAAAATCATTTAAAAATATTTGAGGCTCACTTCAACAGAAATTTTAAGAATCATGAGGCTTAGACAAATGTATGTAATTCTTAACCCAGTGTACCCAGCCTGGCAGAATTGGTCGTCTGGTCTTCTCGTCACATTTGACTAATCTCAGCGCCAGCCATTACAGTACCATTGCAAACCTATTTATTGTCAAAGCTTCATAGTTCAATGAGATAATGGGCCATGGTGCAAGTTGGCACTCTAGATAAAAAATACTAGCCCTAATAAAAAGATCATAATGTTATGAAGAATGTGCTTCATACTTCATGGACTGCCTTTATATTTAAATATATCTATTCATGAGGAATTAATTGATCTATAAGGAGACCTACCCATTGTCACCACCAAAGACATACAATGCATCTCCCCATGCCACTACTGTATGCTTGCTTCTCCTGTAAAGAGGAAATGGACTAGTAAGATATTTCTGCTTCTACCTATACATGACATGAGCATATATTTTCAGTAGAAAGAGTGATAGTGCAACATAATTACTTCCTGAATACTTTGCAACCTTAAACTCTATCCCATTTGATACATTAACAGCCTGTGGTACCAGTGGTGTCTATGTTTTAAGTTAGGAATGTGATTCCAGTGCATATATAAATATGCATTTATGTATGATACACAATCAAATATCAAGTGCAATGCAATGTATAACCCTACCTAAAGCAGCTTATGGGCTGTGTGTATTAAGATAGATTGTGAAAACCCTAAAAATTTCATTTCTCTAAACACTTGATATGAGAATGGTTGTTTAACATAACACCATAACATTTGTTTAAAAAGTGGTAAATATGAGAAACTTTTTCTTAGAACCCTGTCATAAATTGAAAAAGATCACCAATCACAAAAAACAAGGACTGCTGTTTTCTATAAATGCTAATTAATACATTATAAGTTGATACAGTTAAATATTTTAACTTATAGTAATTTACGGTATATTCAACGAGATACTGACAGTATTTCTACGGATTTAGATTTGTCGCCTATAAGATGTCACCAATGACCAATAAACTTGTAAATTAATATAATCGTCAACACATCTTGTCTGATAACTTCAACAGTGTAGATCCTTTCCAACTGCATTTAGAAAACACTATTAGATATGTCGTTGCCACCACGTAACTAAGGTCGTTATGGCCTAACAGAGTTTTCGGTTTAGTTGCGTATAATTTCGTTTAAGATTTCACCATTGCTTTTGCCTTTCGTGTTATCAACTCTTTATTCCTTTTCCCCCTGCAGTTTCTTTTCAAAAATTGTTACAGTGATGTTTGCGAAAAAAGGTCACGAAGTAAGTACATGTTATAAAATTATTTGTTTTTAGAATCAATTTATAGAAAATGCATTTTAGTAGTGGGTGATGTGACATTTGAGCCCTCTGATCCCCCATCGTACATGTAAATTACCAACTGTGATTTAACTTTTAAATTGGAATGGATGGTAATGGCGAAGTGAAAGATGACAAACATAGGAGTTCTTGACTGCTGCACAGTATGGATTTAACAAATGGTTTTAGTTAATTGAAAAGTTGGTTTGTGGTGCAATCGCGTATACAAAGTCAAGTCAACAGATCCCAAAACAGACTCGGCAATGGGACAGCATTTGATTGAAAACCCATCATTTGCTGACAACTATCAAGAGGATTCGTTTAGGGTATTAGCCAAAGCCAGATCTCCTTTTCATCTTGCCGCTTTAGAAGCTGCATTTTTTAGCGCCTATAAAAGACTTTTCTCATTCTTACCATGACATTACCACAAATGCCTGTTATCTGATACGCGAGGGGCAGGACCTGTGCAAGATACAAAATGACAACAATATGTAAATTCAATAAAACTCTAAAATTCCTGCAATTATGATTACAGAAATAAGAAGGTGCTACTTGTCCTTACCGCCCATAATAACGAGCTTATATTTGTATTTAATAAGTTTTCTCAATAAATTAATAATTGACAACAGTTGATCAAAGTTTGAGCAAATGTATTCTCCGACTGAGAGAACTGATTAAAACAATGATTAATAAACCCTGTTCTATCAAATTGTAATAAAAACAGAATAAATAAAGGAACGAGTTAAAGTTGGCGTCGCTAACACAACATAACACCATGGACTATCAGGGACTTCACATTTCTAGACTTGTCACAATTAAAAAGTGACGAGAAAAGTTTCATGTAGTTTCATGTCTCAGTTTACGTTCTACCAAGCATGCACTGCCAGAGTGCTTTCATATTAAAATTATTACTGAAAAACAGCAAACGGAAGTAAAAAAAACACCAGGTTCTACATAAGTCACTGTTGTTTTGAATAGGATTTTGGTTAAGTCAAAATTCCAACAGAGCCCTTAAGTACAATAGTTGACATCTTTCCATTTGCCCATGAATTTCTGACTCTCACACAAAAATGCTCCATAATTATAGCACCTTACACGCACAGCTGCTGTTAGAACCTCCGTGGTCACGCCTCGTGAAGTGGTTCTCAGTCAACCGACTTAACAGTTCAAACAGAGAGTTCTAAGAAATCTCATTGTTTCAACGGAAATCTCGTACGGTTTTTGTATCATGTGGTTCCTGTCGGTTACTGGAGTTATAAAACTTAGATCGCTGAAGATTGTTACTGGTAGAAAAAAAGATCGATTTTATGTTTAGAAGCAGGGACCCTCAAGTGGCTTGCACCATTTCTTTCAGCATTTGCCAAGCTAGATATCCTTACGTTAAACATGCAAGGTACCATACTGCAAAGTACCAGATCAATGATTTTTACCTAATATTCACTACCAAATTCCATGAAATTGTAGAGAGCCCCAACCCGACTGAACAACGATGTGGAGATGAAGATGGACTTAATCCTCTTCTGTATCCAGTCAAGACAATCTAAGAAGTCCTCTGATGTGCCTTGATTGCCTCTCTGATCCCAACTTTTATAGTCCAGTCATGTTCAGGACTGATCGTCTTGGCCACCAGCTATTTACCATGAATGATGCAATGGACAGCTGTCTAATTTGGGTCTTCTTTTTCAAAGTTTCAGCACTCTACTGTTATGGCCGATCATCGTTGGAGCACCATTAGCAGCTAACGACACGACATAAGATAGTTCAATGCCCTGATCATCGAGGTAACCAACGAAAGTATCCCAAATGTTCTTAGCAGTCAAGTCCTCTTAAATTTGCAGAGTAGTAACTTCGGCGAAAATTTCAGTTTGTTAAAACCTCAGGTAGCCCTTTAGGAAACAATTGCTGTCATCGGCCGTGACCGTTGTCTCGTTGAGAACAAGTGTTTTTTGCATAATGTATCACTTTTATGACACATATATTTTTTATTTTGGAACAATATTTATATACAGATTAATATTGACTGACCTTTTTTGATTATCCACGCCTGTCTTGGAAAAGCCTCTGCCCACAGTGGCCAGATAGTCGAGAAAGTACTGTATGAACTCCATAATTTAAACAGTGATGCAATTATAGCATTTACAAGCACCAGCAAAGTTAATCAGCAACAAGAGAACGATTATTGGACAAAAAATTGCATTATCTAACAGTATCCCAGCGCTGCTAGCTTTATTGTTGATTTTACGTTTGTTTGTGCAGGTAGCCTGTTTTTTAAAACTGTATTCTTTGTCATAGTTTACTTTTATGCTGACAGTACATGGTGATATGAGACCTAGATTTTGACTTGCTGGTGGTACTTTTTGGCACTAATTGCCATGTGACGTGGTGGTAAAAGATATTTCATGTAGTTTTCTAGATACTAACTTTATTGAAAAGTATTTGATGATAATTTACATTTATTGGGCCCATAATTGCAGTCTTCCAATCAGAGACCCCTGATAAACACAAGACCTGATATTGAAATCTGCCTCAAGAGCATAGTAACACCACTAAACAGAATGATTAATCAATAAAGCATAAATAGAGCGTCCACAAAGAACATCCTCATTCAGACTATCAGTTGGTAGCATTGAAGCCACCTATCTGCTTCTCAGATTATTTGCAGTTATGCAATTGGAACAGATGCTCCACTTGGTCCTTCCTAAAAGACTAAGGAGAAGCAGAGAGGACGGGAATGGAATTAAAAGAAGTGATGCACATACAATAGAATACATAAAATAGGATTTGCAGGGTAAATGATTGACGTTTTTCTTACCTTATTATATACTACAACTCCACAAATGGCAATCAGCATCCCAACGACATTTAATGGCGTCACTGGATTCCGTAGAGTTATCAGAGATACTGTGATAACAATGATTCTTTTCGTGGCGTTCGTAACTGAAAAACTCAGTGGCGACAAAAGGTTCAGAACCGAAAAGGCCACGATGTTTTGAGCAAAGTTAATAAATCCACTCAATCCTAAAACTGCAATAAACCAAGTAACACCATCCACTGTTTGCTATATTGAGCAATGAAACAAAGACAAGTGGAATTTCAGTTAGTACGAAAACACATTTTTGTAATGATTTAATTACATAGGGCATATAGATGAAACGTCAGGGACGGGGGAACAGGGGGGCAAAGGGGGCCATGGCCCCCAAGATTTGCCAAAACTCAATTTTTTCCGTGACCAATTTTCATATTTATCAAAATAGAAATTGATTGCGACAGACATTGTGTCACATTCACAGCCAGATATGCATATCGACACGAAACACCCCTTTCCACACAATAACGAAAGACACCTTAGTGGAATATGAAAAAAGCAATTTGAACCCAGCCTTCTTGGCAGTCTCTCAATTAAAGACCCCTGCTGAGCAGTGGGCCTGACATTGAAACTACCCTAAATAAACAGAAAAATCACCAAACAGGCTAACTAATAAATAAAGGGCAGCTGGGGCGTCCGAAAGTGTATTAATTGCACGCAAGAAACATAGAAGTGTAAGTGTGACAATTAATCACAATATTGCGAAATAAAAAGACTATATGTACTTATTTAAGGTAGATGATAGCCCCCCCAAAATGATTTTGAGGTGGCTTATAGTAGTTGTCATGCTACTTAATTTGCATTTCTGCTACTAATTCTAAAATATTTGCATAAATGACAAGTGAATTTTTATAATCTATGGATCCTTGTTTTTTTTCGTGAGCATATATATGTTTTACTGAGTCGTTGTCGCACTGGATTTAGCACAGTATGGTTATTGACATAATTCTTATGTGGCAGCTGACAGAAAATGAGAATAAGTTGGTAACATTCCTTACTATTGATAAAGGAGAGTTTTGGAAAGCAACACCTATCAAAAAATGCAGTAAATAATATTTACATAATATTCTTACATTTACCCATTTTTTTGCATTTTATCAAACTCTAATAATCGATGTGTCGTACATAAACTGGCTTCCTATTAGATATGATATTTAAAATCAATAGCAGTTGCGCAATCAGGTCACGTATTCTGTATCTGTGCTGAGGAATCTGCCCTTAAAACAGAGCATTCAAAAATTTATAGTAAAACTTCTGCTTTCAAAGCCTTGGAAGTACACACCCATCTTTTATTCGTTCATACGTCTTTAGTAAATAAATACTTTGGGAGATGTTATCGATTGGGGTTTATAAAACATGCTGCACGGATGTTATACCCAGTCTCAGTAGCTATTTATGATGGTATACCCAGTCTCAGTAAACAATTTGAATTCTGAGTGGAAACTCTCCTTGGAAAATCTTTCCGATGAAAACATTTCTTGTCCGACCTTTCCGCGGAAAAGTTTTCTGAGTCAACAGGAGCCTTTAGTCTTTGCACCACAAGATAAGGGCGCTTTTAAATTTTTTAGTATCATTTGAGCCTGAGGCTGATTCTTAAAATATTCTTAGATTTTAAGGACTTTCAGCCTCTTGATTCTTCAAAAAAAAGAATTCTTATAAATAAGAAACAGTCTATAGTTCTGTCCTTATATACTGCTGAAAAGACCAAATGAGAAGAGGAAGACGATGCGAACGTTTTTTCTTAGTATTTATAATTCGTTTCCAGCCTGGCTAGTCCATCGCAGATGTGTGATGTTTGAATAAAATGTTGGATTTGCAAGTCCATGGGCCTGGAAGTCTGGTGCAAACTTTTTAAATACCACTCTCTGAAGTATTGATTTTAAGCCCTCATGTTGAGCATCAAGCTCCGTCACTAGGCAACATGGCCTCCTTGCACTTCAGCAGGTGTATCATTCCAAAACTTTGCTTCTTATGAATACGGTTTTGAAGTTTACTACAACAATAATTAAATAATCTGCTGGTACCTTTTAAGTTTAAAAGATGAGTGGAGCAGCTACTGAATCCAGCATAAACAAAATGACGGAAGACATCAGTGAAACGTTGCAAAAGATCGACTTGAAGAAGCCGATGTTATCGACATTGGCACAGAAAGGAAACGATGAGGTAAACATCATAGCTTGTGATGCTAGTGAGTTACGTCCCTCCTCTCCTTCAATCTGACTTTATAAGTATTTCTGAAAGGATTATAAATGCTGCAACTAAATGCTGGGAAGACACTTAAGAATTTCAAATCAAAAAGCTCTTGAGAAAGAGACAATACTTTTATTTCCATTTCCTACGCTATGGACGTAAAGCAGTGCAGTGATTCGTTGCATTGATCTTGTTCGATTGACGTAGTGAAGTACGTACAGGAAGCATTTTGAATAGAAGAGATGTGTATTGCTAAATCGCATTTGATGAAGTTCTTGTGCCAGTGGTATTATACCTTCGTCTATGAACAAAAATGGTGGCGACGTTCGTAAAGGAAGCTGCTTTATGCTGGGAAGAATGGGACTTAACGAGTATGATGCTGGACCTATGATCTGTCTGCCGCTTATGTGCAGTAGGGTCAATTGTTTCCTCCACGCCAAACTCCCACTGAGGCATGGAAAGTGTGGTAGTAGCTGCGTCAGACAGAAGAGAATGGACCGTAATAGTCACTTAATGTTGAGATTCACAATTCACTCCGAGTAGCATCATATTTATTGCCAAGTAATTTGTTCCAGGTCCGTATCTGGGGTAAAAAATTCAGGGGGTTATGGTCTTGACAATGAATGGGACCGATGGTCTTGACATTGTGACTGCTTAAATAAAGCTCACAGGTGTTTGAAATACTGATATGAGAATGATATGGAGCTTATTATAACTCTAAGGGGCTTAGCCCCCAATAGTCTCTCTGCCTTCATTATTACTGCTTCGTTCTAAGGAAAGATGGTAATATAAGCAACATCTTGTTATCCAACTACTAGCTTCTTTGAAATCATTAAATTCTTTGCGGATGCGGAATTACAGATGACATATTTTATGAAATAATTTTGGGCTTTATCCAGTCTACTCTGAATGTGTATACTCGAACTTACACGCATAAGTAGCTTTCAATGCAAGCCCAAGAATCCTATCCCAGCTTGTTAAAATAGCTAGACACACGGGTGTGGTCAGCCATTTCAAACTAGAAGGGGATGGGGAGGGTAGCAACATCTTGTTATCCAACTACTAGCTTCTTTGAAATCATTAAATTCTTTGCGGATGCGGAATTACAGATGACATGTTTTATGAAATAATTTTGGGCTTTATCCAATCTACTCTGAATGTGTCACTTCGAACTTACATGGATACGTTGCTTTCAATGCACTCCCAAGAATCCTATCCTAGCTTGTAAAATAGCTAGACACAGGGGTGTGGTCAGCCATTTCAAACTAGAAGGGGATGGGGAGGGTAGCAACATCTTTTTTTCCAACTACTAGCTTCTTTGAAATCATTAAATTCTTTGCGGATGCGGAATTACACATAACATATTTTATGAAATAATTTTGGGCTTTATCCAGTCTACTCTGAATGTGTCCACTCGAACTTACATGCATAAGTAGCTTTCAATGCAAGCCCCAGAATCCTATCCCAACGTGTTAAAATAGCTAGATACAGGGGCGTGGTCAGCCATTTCAAACTAGAAGGGGATGGGGAGGGTAGCAACATCTTGTTATCCAACTACTAGCTTCTTTGAAAGCTGACGTCTCCCAGCTGCTCTAAATGGTAAGGCAATTCCTGTTGACATGAAAAGGATAAAACGCATTTCATAAAGAATTGTTGGTAGTTTTTAGAGCAATTAATAGCAGCATTGTGTAAAAACAAACTGCCACCATATGGGTAATCTCTATCAGGCAGCCTTCCATCGCTGGCACATGCGATCACTTATGCCAATGTTCGCTACGAGTACCAGCGCTCTCCATAGAGTTTAACATAATTTGAAATTTCCGGGCGAATACTGGCGTCATCGTATTGTTTAAGCCAAACAACTTAAGCTCCCGGGCGCATGCGATTTCTTATGATAGTGTTCGCTGCGAGTACTAGCGCTCTCCATCGAGTTCAATATATTTCGATTTTTCTCCGATGGCCATCAAACTCTAATCTTATCGCATTTGTTAAGTCAATCAATTTGAGCACGCGGGCGCACGCAATCACCAGCCCTCTCCACGATGTTCAACAAATTCGCACTTTTTGAGCGTCGCCAGTGAAGTATAATGCCATTTCATTTGTTAAGGTAATCAATTTAAGCGCGCGGACGAAAGTGGTCACCTCTGATAATATTTGCACTCTCCAGGGAGTTCAACATATTCGAAATGTTTGGGTAATGGCGACTTAATTGTGACGTCATTTGTTTGTTAAGCCAAAATTTAACCATCTGGGCACCAGTGATCACTTCTGGAAATCTTCTGGAAACGTTTGCTGCGGGAACCAACGCTCTTAAGGGAGTTCAACATATTTGAACTTTTCTCGGAGCACAGGCAAAAAAAAAGGGTTGCTTATCAATGCGGAAAAGTTTGAAAACTCTGATTTGATTTACCTTGGTAATAGATTCCAGTTTGTGATATGTATGATCGTGAAACATACTCGAGAGAGTACGAACGTCAGTCTGGATGAAAGTCATTAAAAAATTTGCTGAACAGACGACTTTACAGAGTAAAAGATGCTTCTGTTGATGTAGTGGTTGTAGTTTTGACACTGTTCTTCTGACCAGACTTGCAAGTTACTGGAAATTGAAACTTGCCTACCTTAAATGTATTTAAATCCTCGCAGTACTATTCTTCGCGGATTTGCGCAAATTCCCCCGTTTTAAATTCGCGCACCCTAATTGAATATATTCGCGCGGACTCAAGTTCGCGCACCATATATGTGGTGAAAAAAGAGAAAAAAAATAATGAAACGTGCTAATTACCCACTGTAGCGCTAGTATATTGCTAAGAATAAGAACTACAAAAACATCATAAAGTTCAATTAAGTTCAATTTGTAGCGTAAGCGTATTGTCTCGTAACAGGATATTCGATATATATCAAAATATTCGTCTAACTCTTGCAAGAATAAAAAATTGTATTTTTGAGTCTGAACCTTTTTGCGCGGACAAATATTCGTGTAGTACCTAAATTCGCGCACCTAGGGGTGCTCAAAAAATATTTCTGCGCAATTTTATATAAACTTAGGGCACTTGGACGTTATAACGATGGGGTTGAAACCTAACAAACCTAACCTAACCTTACCCAATGGCTTGCTTCTCTGGACGGTAGCCTAACACAAGACGGAATGGCCTTGGTTACGTGGTGGCAACGACATGTTCAGCATAGCATTTTCTACAAGATGCTTATAACATTCCTGCAGGTTTAGTGTTATCATCGATAAAAGAACTCTGTCTATCAATTACACTTGAAAGCTAATTAAATCTATCAAAAATCTTTAACATATCTTGCCTGATACTTCGTATAGTGTAGGCCTTTTCACAGCGGCACTAAAAAAACATTAAGAATGTCATTGCCACCACGTAACCAAGGTCTTTATGGGCTTACAAGCGTTTCCAGTTTAGTCGCGTATAAGAGGAAGCCTATCTGCGGTGCTTGACCATGGCTCCCTGTGTAGAGCCATATTTGGTTATACTGGCGTCCAGGCCCCAAGAGGTTTGAAATGGTTTTGCCTCGTGGTAAGGGATGCGTGTAGAGGATCAACTTTGAGATATTAAATTTACTCTTTTGTTAATTACACGCCTTCCAGTGTTCAGAGTTCTTACATATGGATTATGGGAATAAAATTGTACTGATTCACATGTTTCTTCTGTGATTAGCTTCTTGCTTGGCGCGTATACGACACTATCGCTCTTGTTTTATCATCCCATTTCCGTTATCCTTGCCTTCGTTGCCATTATTCGAAGGTGGGATTTCGTGGGAGAATCCGAAGAATAAGCTACCATTGATTAAATTAATACAGTATAGACTGACCAGCAAATAGGATGTAGAAACAATATCAGAACCAGCTGTCTTAATATCTTCATAGTGTTAAATTAACCATTTTGGTACTTGGTTACAGAACCTCTTCAGAAAGCTAGAGAAGAAGTACAAGAACTCCAGCGACAGGTTGGTGACCACAAACATTACATATTTGTAAACTAGTGCAAGCGATCGAGGGCGGGGTTGGGGTGTGGTTGAGAGTCAGTTTAGTCGGTAAAAAGCTGGTTTAGCAAACTTCAGTTTGATGTTTGCAGTCCACACTTCGCCATCAATCTGAACTCTGAATGCTAGCCCAGCAGGAAAATAGGTGCCTTGTATTAGATGTGG
The DNA here is from genome assembly GCA_010016025.2 of Alatinidae sp. Z8VKAUB7J3. NCBI lineage: Eukaryota > Metazoa > Cnidaria > Cubozoa > Carybdeida > Alatinidae > Alatinidae sp. Z8VKAUB7J3. Next base: position 230,152,707 of record JAAAKM020073195.1, read on the forward strand.
AAGATTTAAGACGGCGAAAAAAGGAGCTAGCGACCCTACAACACACCCCCTACGCTCTATAGCAGGGTAGGATACTGCTTTTCTCTTTCAACGATCGAATTATCACTATTACTCGAACGTTAGATTTGTATAACAGAAAAAGTCTAGTAAATGATTGAGCATTTACAGTGTTACTGGTACTAACATGGAGAACTGGGGCATCCAAGGAATTTAAACGTCCACCATGACTACTAGATTGAACGAGAGGAATAGGAAAGTTTCCCTGTGTTAAATGTTGGTTATGAAAGACTGGTGTTAAACCGGTCGTACAAACCATCTATTAATATGTGTAACTATTCTGTGCTTCGCGTTGAAACATTAAGGTTTCATTAGTTGTACGGTTTTGGGACCTGTAGCACAGTAAGATACCTATTACCAACTTTTATCGACTAGTTATACGTTTATTTACTAATTATTCGTTGTACTTTTTTGTTATTAGTTGGCAAATTATGAAAAGGACAAAGCATCCCTTGCTGTAAGTATTACGTCTACACCCTAGATGCAATCATTTTCTTGTTCATTTATCAATAGGTTGTATAGCTTATACCACGGTTTCCTAAAGTTTCGTGTTGAAGGTTTTGTTGGCAGAAGGTGGTAATATTATGTTCTGTTTCAATCTTCGACTTGACTTACTTGACTTAGTTCCACACTCCAGAGAGCCTTGCTATATTCCTCCGCATTGATTCCCCCCACTTTGTTCGATCCTGTCAGTTTCGCATGGCCGTGAACAAAGGCAACCCAGTGTCTGCCCTAACTAAATCAGTCCATTGTTTGGGAGATCTTCCTTTTGGACGCTTTTTCACCTTTCACTGTTTCAATCTATTAGTTACAATTTTCAAGAGCCCTCTTTTGTTTAGATGCCAACAGCTCTCTACATCTGCGATCTAGCTCTTTTCCTAATCCTATCCGTATGTTACTGCTTTGAAAGTGCCTTGAATGACAGGCCTTCACATCTGTGTTGCTGACTAGCCAAACTGAATTACGCCTCTTGGCGGTAAAAAGAACTAATGCTTGGGGCTCCACTTGAGAATTACAACTACTTTTATTTAGTTCACACATAAAACGCGTAACAGATGTCTTATAAATTTATATTGGAATGATTGAATTCTTTATTGAGTGACCCAGCTCGCGTTGAACAAAACATAATCATTATCATCCTGGTCTGTAGGTGCATTTTCATATTTCTAACAGTTCCATGACTGTCTGTTCGCTGCTCTTCTTGAGGCATCGACCACTGAAGGGTTCGTCCATTCGGTGATGTTATGCAACCATGGATGATTCTCGCGAGACTAAAGCTTTCAAGAGTCCAAACACATGACTAATCGTTATACCTTTGCTCCACCTTCCCTTGAAATCAGGAGAAATACATAAGTGGCGTAGTTTGATTCAAGTTTATTTACGGAGTTTGTGGAAGCGTCTCAACCATTAGAAAGGCTTTAACTCGGCGAAGGGAACGATAACATTTAAACAAAGCACTGAGGACAAGTGCTTACAGAGTAAATGGTACAAAGAAACGCCTACTTGCGAGAGCAATCAGTTTATGAACAGCTTGTGATTCGTAACTCGGTTACTAGGATCATCACAGATATGTTATGGACGCGACGTGCACAGTGTGAGAAATCGACAAAACATAGCCATGAGCAGGAGCACTTGTTGTCCCAAATCAAAGACGTGCAATACATTGTCGAGAATCGCAGGTTAGCGAAAACAAATTCGAGCATCAAGGAAAAGGATGCTTTTAGGAAACTCATCAAACTCCTTTTCTTCTAAAGAATTGCTTAAACGCTTTTATGTGGCTACGTATGATTTAATGACTAGCTTGTTGTGTAGGGCCTTTTTCGATAACCGGGCCAAACAAAGCAGAGTACGTAGCAAAAATTGGCCCTAATCCAGGGCGATCTTAATAACAGGCCTCCTCAACATGCAGCTGGAGTCAAAAGCTGGAGGCCATCCAATACTTTCAAATTTTCTCCAACAAGCAGTAAGTTATTCAATATACCTGCATAATCAGAGAGAACAATAGAAACTCGGACAAAAAGCCATCCTCGGAAGTACCGAAGTTGAAACGTCTATTTCTATTAGCGTTTAGGAATCATTGGTTTACATTGCAGGATCTTGTACACAAAATAACCTTCACCTATTTTCACAGATTTAGATACTTAACAAGAGCAATAAGTAGGGGGAAGTTTGCTACTCCCAATGACACTGCTTGTCAAATTGTCTTATTTGCGATGTACATTTTTAAGTGTATATGAATTTCTTGTTTAGATTTTCATGGATATTGCACCTTTTTATTCTCTGGCTATTAACAGAAAAGCAGATTTTCTTTGTCAAATTTATTCCTAAATAATTATACCCGTCTGTGTGACCAATGACGGCCCAAAATGATGAGACAAAAGGCATTAAGGCTATGTGAAGAACAGAACCAATAATTGCATGTTATTCTAAACTTGTTAGTAGGTACTGTAACTTATAATAGCAATATCATTGAATCTCAAATCTTTTGAGTTTAATTGAGAATTGTATTTTTTGAAATATTTACCCCCAATCATATCTTTTTTATAGCGGCCCCGACTTGCGGGGAAATGTAATATGTATAGGGTGTCGATCAAAGTTTTTATGAAATTTATCAAAAATGCTCACCAACCCCTCTTATTTGTCACATCTCTGCAATTACTCAGAGCATATTAGTTTGTTATTATTCGTTTAAAACTACCTTACTTTGTGTACTAAAGTATTTGATGTTAAAGCAAACGTAACGTAGGGATCGTAAACATGCACTTGATCAATTTTAGTTACTTCATTGATTGCAACAGGCAATTCTCACATTTTTAACACTTGTACCTCTTGTATATCAGTCCTCTTTGTGCTTGATCGATAAGACTTTGATTTGAGGTTAACGGTGTTCAGCCGATTGCTACATTCGATCTTCCTTACGATAATGGATATAGCTCTTTCCAACAACATTGTCATGACAGTACGGAGTTATACTACTGATCTCTAAAAAACACTAGATCGAGCTTCTTTTGTTTATAAATTGCAGGCAGTTGAAAAGTCGGCGGCCATATTGGATGTACCCACAGCAGCCGTAGATCGGGTAATCTAAAGTCCATTGCAGCGCGGCCGTTGAAAGTACGTCAAAGTAGCAGCACCTAATTATCAATAATCGTCTGAAAACATAGTAATCCATGAATGTAAATTTTTCATTTAGACAGAGGTGTTGTGATAGAAATAGAGTAGGAGGGCAAGTTTATTGGGCCTTACGTGACGTATATAACTTTTTTACCTGTCTTCGACACAAGATATCGCATCAAAAAATCCCATCTATAAAGAAAAGCAACTGATTGCAGTCTTTTTCAGAGATTAGTGAGTTATACCAATTTAGTTCATGATAACTGTGTACTAAAACAATAGGCGAAGAAATAACGATGTCTTCAGTGTATAACGTAGGTCAGAAAATTTAGCCCATGACTTTCCTGCCTGATTCGGACCGGGTCCGTCGCCCGGAAAAGATCTAGTGCTAGTTTGTGTCTTATGGACAAAAAATAGACCTAAAAGAAAAATAAGTTATTTCAAGGGGCCCGTGCTTACCTTCCACAGAAGAGAGAAGCTGCAGTTTCATTGTTTGCCTCCTTCTAGAAAGCTGATCTTCTTCGTAATGTCTGTCTGGCAGTGCAGCAGTTTTCTAGACGAGCTGTATCAGATCCTGTTGAAGTAAAGCGAGAAGTAAAGCGAGAAGAAGTGTTGCAAGAAGCAGATGCACTAGAAAGAGAAGCTCTTAATGGATGCTCCAGTAGCTCAAAGACTTCAGAAGTGAAAGAAGAACCTTTGACAGAAGCTGAGAATATAGGTAAACGAAACTGAATAAATCAGTCAGGTATTGTGTCTTATGTGAAAGTGCTCTTCTTTGGATGCCTTGTCTGAATTAGACAACAGCCATTATATAGGGAGAACACCAAGAGGGAACTACAATTATGACAATGTTTTGTCTTATCTTTAAGATTTCGTCAGGTCCTTGTACACTGAGGCTTATAACATGAAATCTGCTACAAGGACGTGACGAACTCGTAACAAAAAGACAAAACATTGTCATATTTGTAGTTTCCTTCTTGGCGTTCTCCTTACAGTTTGTCGGTGTAGTTGTCACAATAGTATTTATCGGCTACTGTGGTGGTTTTTCATTTCCTTATTGGTCTGTACGTTGTCAATGAGGTCCCTGATGCGGTGGCACCCACAGAATCCTGTAGCTGCTCAATAAGCTCAAAGCAAAGCCTTCCACGTCTTGATTTCCTTTCCATCCTGACAGTCATGACTCGTTCCTCTAGACTGCCTTTCCTAATCTCATTACCCACAAACTTGAGGTCATTTCCTGATGGTGTCTATAAGTAGTTGACAGAAAATGTGCCATTCGACCTCTTAAATTGTAAGAAACCGTAAATGTATGCACAGGCACAGTCATGTAAATTGTGATGTACTTAACAAATTTCTTTATGTGTTACTTCCGACAGGTGAGTCAGTAACGATACTGATCTGTATGTATTTATGCCAGGTAACTCAAAAATATTTGCGAGTGGTCATACTTTTAAAGCAACTTTCTTTTTGCCCCTTGTTGGGTTTGCAGAGTCGTCGAAAAATTCACTCTGATAGTTTTACTCTTTTCCCTAAGACTTTGCCGGATGTCTTATGTGAAAAACTAGCCTGCATTTTATTATTATGAAATACTTTTGTACGATTGTTTCTAATGGAGAAGCAACAGACGTTGGCTGTTGAGATCGGTGTGTCTTAAGGTATTGTCTGGCTGAGAGTAAGTCGTGGAATATTTCTGGACGTAATCAGATGCAATTACTAAATATAGTTAATATTATTTGATAGTGGGCTGACAGTGTGATGTAGAGCTTACATAGTTTTGTCATTCTCACGCTTAAGATACGCGTAGGATGGGTATTTTGCACGGTCCTGCTATTTGCGCTGACGTTTAATACCACTGAACCGACAGACGTAGGTCTTTTAAATGTAGTATTGTATTGTTGGTGTGCACAAACTGTTCACAATGTGTCGTACTGTTTTGCTAGTGAATGTAGTTAACGTCAATTAATGTTCACGATTGAAGTAATTCGTTAGCAATTTCTAGTATTTGCTTAATCGAAATTCCGTGAATTCAAGAAATTGCCATTAACAACACAGGTAAATACAAGATGAAAGGCATAAAGTAAAAGATCGATGAGAAACAGCACCTTGTTTTACCTTCACAAACGGATGACAAAGCAAAGAAGTTTGAAGTCAGTCTTGCAAAATGAGCTTTAGCTGAACTGAATTGGCAAAGTGAGACCCTAAGTAAGGACAGACATCTTTGGGAGTCTATAAAGAGAAGGTAACGTTAAATTTGAAACCAACAAAAGTGAACATGAAATAGCAAGCATTAATATGAGAAGCTATTAGAATTACTACCTTGGTAATTCACATTCACAAACGAATGACAAAACAAAGGAAGTATTGAAGTCAGTCTTGCAAAATGTGTTTAAGCTGAAACTTAATTGGCAAAGCGAGACCCTAAGCAAGGACAGACATCTTTGAGAATCTATAAAGAGAAAGCACTACCATCTGGGCCTTCAAAGCCCATTGAAAATGAGGAAGTATCACCAAGAAGAAAGTATTTAAAATGTCAGTATACAAAAGACACTAGAGAAATAGAAAATACGAAAAATTTAGGAGATCTCTTCTGCCTTAAATGTTCAAAACTTAGCCCAATATGTTAGGTCCGAGAAACTTAAGGCTGTTCCATACAGAGCTTCACAGGCTCTCTGACACTTATCCTTCTATATGTTTGCAAGATCCAAGTGACGATTTTTTTGCCATCGTAATCCTTGACCAAACATCTTTGGAGGAGTCTCCATGGCAAACACACCAGTGGTGGGCAATTCTTGTCTTCCCACGGCCCCTGTATACGAATACTGATTCGTTGCCTTTGACTACGTGTTGCCTTCGAATATGCGTTGCCTTCAACTACACGTTGCCTTTGACTACGCATTGCTTTCAACTACGCGTTGCCTTTGACTACGTGTTGCCTTCGAATATGCGTTGCCTTCAACTACACGTTGCCTTTGACTACGCATTGCTTTTAACTACGTGTTGCCTTCAACTACGCGTTGCCTTTGACTACGTGTTGCCTTCGAATATGCGTTGCCTTCAACTACACATTGCCTTCGACTACGCATTGCCTTTGACGACGTGTTGCCTTCGACTATGCGTTGCCCTTGACTACGTGTTGCCTTCAACTACGCATTGCCTTCATCAACACATTGCCTTCGACTACGCATTGCCTTCAATTACACATTGCCTTCGACTACCCACTGCCTTCGACTACACATTGCCTTTTAACTGCACATTGCCTTTGACTTCGCATTGCCTTCAATTACACATCGCCTTCAACTACGCGTTGCCTTCGGCTCGTTGCTCTCAACTTCAAGTGGTAATGATGGTGGGCATACAACCCTGGCTTTTCCCTCGGGTATACAGCCCTGGCCAGCACAACCCCCTTGAACACCCCAGATTGGGTCTTAAGCACGATATATTTCTAGACTTATTCTTTGATTTTCACTTCCATGAAGTTTCTGACATATCCCAGGTATGTCCTGTTTCGCCAGAAATGCCTAAAGGTCCCTTAAGGTAAGCGCTCGCTGGACTTTTCTTACTGAGCTGTGAATAAGTCGAAGACATACATCACTGAACATTCATAATTCTACCTCGAAATAAAGAACTTTGCAACAATAAAATTAAAACCTAATGTTTTGAAGTTTCTATTTTTTCACACAAGTCGATTTGGTCTGATTTGACATTTGTTTTCTGCTCAATCTAATGTGATTTCAACTTTCTACTTCAAAGCCATATTACTTCCTACTATCATACCTACTTTATTCAACATATTATATTGCTGTCCATTCTTTCGATCAGCCATACTGACCTTTATTGTACAAAATCATTCTACTTTGCAATATCTTTGCGTCTATTCTTTCTTCCAATTTGTTACTCCTTAACTACAACCTCATTAATGAAGATTTCCTTGACTAAGCTCCTTTCTTTAACCGTTTTAATTATAAAGTTACTTTACGTTTGTACAAGTAAGATCGGCGAGGGCTATTTTCTGGCAATTTCACGAAAATCGTATGACACATAGGCATCTTATAAACCTTAAACTGAATGCATTTCGTTAACGTTTTTTTTATTAAACCCTTTCAAATTTTGTATGGCGCAACATTGTCTTCTGTTTCAAGTCTTATTAACAGTATAAGGCCAAACCTCGTTGTTTGGTTCCGTCAAAACAGTCTCAACGACATCTATGTAAAGAGAATAAATAGTTTGCACATTTGAATATACAAACTTAACATTACTCTCCGCTGACTATTGCTAAAAATGACAGCCAACGGAAAGGGAATAAATTGTTGTGAAGCAGTGTCTGTAAATAAATCGTTGCCAACACGGCGCATGAGCAGTAGAATATTGTAGATCTTTATGAAATGGGTAAACTATTCAACAAAACACTTAATTGTCAGTTTTGAAAAGAACACTAGAGAAATAGATAAGTCACCAGCGGGGCTCGAACACGTGACCCATACTATCGCGGCGTGTGCTCTAGCAACTGAGCTAGGTGACCTTCAATGTTAATATACTCTATTTCTGTAGTCGTCACACTAGCTTCCAATCATCCACCGGTGGACATCGACATCCAACTCAATGCAATTGGGGAACAGCCTCTTTGCGCCGTGTGACGTGACCAAGGAAGAACTCCCATCCGGCCCGTCTACCTGTCCAAAGCCAATTGAAAGTCAAAAACTATAAGCATATACTACGATAGTGAAAACACGTATTTTCTATTTCTCTAGTGTTTTTTCTGAACTGACATTTCAAATCCTCTTTTCTCAATTAAACATTTGATAGCCTATTTTACTTAATACATTTAAATAATTTGCTCATATCTATTTTACAATTGCTACTAAGATGTTGGGTCGGCAACTTACATCGCACCAACCTCTACCAGACGTACTGATTTTAACCAAAGAGCAGTTATTACAGGTTCAACGTGAAGCATAAGAAAATATATTTGAACCTAAGTCGAACTTTAACCGGCGTCAATACGACATTGTTAAAAACTCTGAAATGCCATGTTGATTCCACGGTTGCAATACGACATAGCGTGAACTTTCATACACGACGAACTATCGTTATCGATTCATTGTCAAGCTCACACGATTTGAGTCTACCTGACATCAAAATTTTGGCTGCGGAAGCTGCCTACGTAGTTGACATTGTAAACATTTAACCGAAGTTAATATCCGAAGTATTGGTTTAAAAACATGACATAATTGGGATCGAGATGTTTGTCTTTGCATAGAAACATTTTAATAATTGCTAACTTGAAAGTTTGTCAATATGTATAACAAAAAGTTTTAAATACTGCACACTGAGGATGGTGGCTGAAATTCATCCCAGACTGAAATTTAGTCTAGAGGTACTTCTTAAACAAGTGCTAGCTTTACGTTAAAATTTACCCATCTTTATGTTCTCGTGTATCTAAGAAATGAGTATATCATCAATTTCATTAAGTTGCTTGAATGAATGAATGAATGAATGAATGAATGAATGAATGAATGAATGAATGAATGAATGAATGGATGAATGAATGAATGAATGAATGAATGAATGAATGAATGAATGAATGGCTTTAAACGGTTAAAATATCCAAGTCGAGTGTCATGGCGTACGAAAGGTTGGTTCAAATGTGACGGTATGTTTAGTCGTTCACATCTTGGTCATTTCGTAAACCACTACCTTTTAATTACGCTGTGTGGTAGCTTATAACAGAAATTGCACGTACTTTTTGGTAACTTCTCCGCATTTTTATTCTTGTTATCCCACATGTTTACCATGTAGTCTATGCTTCTGTGGCAGCTGTCTGATTTTAGGCACGTCTGACAAAACGCGAAATTTGTACATATTTCCATGTAAAATAGAAAAGTAGCTCAAATGAATAGCCATTGTATTTATTTTAATCAATTTTTCTCAAAACCTCACCCTTTCATGTTTATGACAGTTGCTGCATTACAAAAGGCAAAATGACACCTATCAGAAGCTGAAAAATTATAATATTTGCAATAAGCTTTAGGTAAGTCCTGTCGCAGTACTTGACTTCATATGTTTCCATCCTTCCTGTATTAATGCGTGCCATTAATTGAGTGTTTTATGGCTGTCACTGAGCTCGGACATAAATTGATAAGACTGAGTAACTACTTGAAAGAAATTGCGAGTGCATTGCCAATAGGTGCCGACCGATTTTCAAGAACCACTTAGGATGTACATCAATCACCACATTAATGCTATTAGCTGTTTGGATAAGGATCGAGCATCCTATTGATGTTCTGAGTGAATTTCTTAATACTGTTCCACGACGTTTTAAGCATTCCTGTAGTTACCAATGTCAGCACAGTGTGACTTCTTGTGCAAAAGACAGCCAGATGCAGTTGACATTGGAATCAGGAAGATTCTGGTATTCAAACAGCGCTGCATATTATCTATTGTTTCTATTACAGTTTTATGTGCGGCGTTTTGTTACTCTTAAAATATTTATTCTCAAAGAGTTACCAGTAACATCATTACACGCTTTCATACCGTGTTAACAAGTTCTAAGCAATACAAGCAACACGGAAGCAGTTGTATACTCAGGTCTATGGGACTAAACTGCTCAATGGACTAGAGCCGTGGCATCATTAATCGGACATCATTGGTAAAAGGCAAAAAATTGTTAATTTGATCAATTGCTGGCTATGAGAAGTTGTTGAACATGTTGGTTTTTTGGCAAGAAATGGATAGTACCTCAACGAGGTCAAACCCCATATTGGCTTCTCTCGGCTTCTTTCCTGATTTCATAAGCTCCGTAAGTATCCTTAAAATAACCTTAACAGGTATTGATAGAAAGAAGTTTGCCTGATAATCAGGGAATCTATCACTTTCTGATGGATTAAAGATATGACCATCTTTAAGAAGTGCGAAGGAGCATTTTCTGAACCACTAAATATCCGTAAAACTGTTTTGGAGCATATACATAATTTTCACCACTTACTTTTATGAGCTCTCTTGTGATTTGGTCAGCATCTGGGGGTTCTGGACAACATTCTCTCAAAAGTAGACCTGGCTTAATTCTTAGTTAAGTCTCCCCTAATGCAATATGTTTTGACTTGCTTCTGGCTGAAGAGTGTTGAGTACATGTTCATAAAGAGTAAACGCAGTATAAAGATGAAATTGGAAGAGGCCTTTCCATAAAGTTAGTACATGGTCCACTTGCACCACCTTGTCACGATTTGTGTTTGTGATAATTGAAAGAGAATTCATGACTTTTTCTTCATGAGCACGCACTGTGTCACGACTACGGTACTTTTCTTCCTTTTTCTAAGCTTTTCTTTTCAAATAACCGTCTTTTGGCGTTTTTAACAGACATCTTATACCTCCATGTTAAGTTTTCTGCAGTTTTCTTTCTTTTCCTTTGCAGCTGAATTGTTTAGTGTCTCCCTTCTAGCAGCTTTTCTCCTTTTTACAAATTTCTATTTGCTTTATGACCAGTCCTTTGCTTTCCTTCGTCGGTAACCAACCACGAAGAAACTACTGAGGAAAGGTCTGTAGGACGTTGCAAACTATTTGATGACATAAGTTGTAAAAGATAGCGAATTTACCCACTGGTTAAGAGAATACTTTGTCTACAAGTAGAGATAGGTGATTTATTAAAGAATGAATCAAGGCCAAAGGGACAAGCTCACTGCGGTAGGTATTTGAATCGGTCTACAGAGAGGTTAGTTATAGGGCAACAGAGTTGGTCATAAAGGTGGTAATAGCATTTGGCTTAAAGCTGAAAAGGTATTTGCATGGAATTGAAAACTCTCTGGAGCTTTGTAATTTCATATATTTGAAGTAAACCGTCATACCACTATCACTGAAGGCTTTCCATCTGCACAATTTGTAAATGAATGAGATATGAAGCACCAATCTTTCAAAACGACCAACTGAAGATGCAAAAATTTAGAGTTAATGCTCCAATCAAACAATTAAACTTGCATTTCGACTTGGATTGTGTTTAAAAGTTTTTGTAAACATGTGCAGAAAACAAAAATAAATGAGATTTGTTTACTGTCGTAAGGTTTCATAATACACATGAATATAAGGATTTAGTATGCAGTTAATTAGCAAAATATATTGCGTTTTTAATTCATCATTACACACTAAATTGGCAAAAACGTACTGCTTGTCTTTTGTAACTTTTAGAAATTTATCTTTGGAATTAAAATATCAGAATTTTCATCGCCAAAATTTAATAAATCTGAAATGTGGAAAATGCTATAATACTCTAGAAGTCGTTCAACTTTTGTTACTTTCAACAAAAGACATCTGTATAGCAAACCGACTGTAAGTATGATCTGCAGTCTCTACGCTTGAGTGCAACTCACTATGTATACCCCTGCTTATATACAATGCAGATATCCCAAAAATAATGAGCGGGGGTCTTCTAGTAAAGTCAGGGAAAAGGGGAATTACAAAATTTAAGACCCTTCCCCCAATTTACTACAAATCAAAGAGTGTTTACAACGGGTTTAGATATATAGGCCAGAATTTGTAAATGATACTTTGGGGATAGTTGGTCGAACAAGACATACCTTGAATAAATAAACAGTTTTATACACGAGAATTCAAAATTGATAAGTTACTTTTATTAAGGATGGTCTAAATATTGTCCACAGTCTTAAACTCTACATCGTGAGAATTCCATTTGTAACGCAGCAGATATGATGAAGAAGTAGTTTTACTAAAGGTAAGATGAGTTCTATTCCGAATAAATTACGTTATATGATACCTGTTATTTATCAAGGGTGTCCTGACAATAACAAAACGTAAATGACGAACACGTCGTTGTGAATTGCTACTTTAAATGCACCTTTAATTAAAGTTCTCATAACACGCATACACTACGTTTCACAGCTTAAGGAAAGAACAGTCTAGGTCACTTTCACTAGGCACCCTCCGTTTGAGAATCTTCCTCGACGATTTCTGCTTTTTCTCCAAGTGTTTTTTGTCTAAGTAGGCTACCTTTTCCAGGTGTCCTTCGTGTGAGAGAAACATCGAACCCTCGCGTAAAGATTTATAATGGTTTGTAGACAAGTCATGCCAAATAAGCAACAAGCAAGCCTAAGATTGTCAAATAGAATTTCGAACTAGACATTTTAAAATGAATACACTTTTTTTTGATAAGCAACTCAGTTGCTTAGGTGTGAGGCCTCGGTTTGGTCCAAAATCTAAGTAACAATCTAAGCAACTCGAGGCCTCAAATTCAGGAGGGCCACTTTTTAAACACCTGAAAAACAAATCAAGAAACGTTTTTCATTGGGAATTGATTACAAACTGTTGATATGTAACAAATATCATACTGTTAATAGTGTATCAAGCAAAGAGATCAAAGATCCAACCATCATTTAGTATTTCATCATTTACAACAAGCTCGAAACTCGACGATAACCTGTAGTGGTACCTAAGTAACTACTTAAGCAACTCCGGGCCTGATTTTGGAACATTGCTAAGCAACTCGAGGCCTGACCCCGAAAATGGAGTTGCTTATAAAAAACCCCAACATGTAAGTGCTTTTTTAAACCATTTTGGCAAAATAAACTTAAATAATAACGTTTCTACAGACAATGGAAAACCTGGTTTTGAAATATGAATGTTATTAGCAGACATCCAAATTTTTATGAGGTCTTTTTGAGACTTTGCTTCATAATTATTAAGCAACAATTAATCAATAAATAAGCCTGGAAACCTTGAAAATTAAGTAAGAGGGAGCCTCGAATGAAAATTTGTGTTACTGATAAAAAAAACCCTGTATCGTTTTGTCTTCTCAAAATTCCGTATTCTTGCAAATATTGATAATAAGCGTTTTGATGCCCCAAGTCTCTTCTTTTCTTATTTCCGTATCTTCCTCCCTTTTTTCTTTTCATTCATATATTGCTTCTATATATTCAGCTTCTTTTCTTCTTTACTTTTTTTGTCATTGTCGTTATTTCTCTTCTTTGTCACTATTTTTTATTTCGTTTTTTCGTCGTTTCTTTCAAATTACGTCATTATTTCTCTTTTCCTCACTTTCCCCTTATTTGGGGTCTTTTCTTTTGTCTACGACCTCTTCTTTATTTTGTGTTCTTTTCGAGTTTTCCTACCTTTTCATACTCTGTTATTCTCCCTTATATGTGCTATGGGCTCTAGAAAAAGGCTTTGGGATAGCAGGCTTGGCGCAATGGTTGCAAATTCTTGCGTGTACCATTGTTACTGTCTTTCTTTAATCGTTGCACTGACGTTGATATCTCCAGCTCTAATTTTTATGGCATTCCTGCTCTACTCTCTATGACTGAGTCCCATTAGCTCTCAGTGTACTTTAGTTTACTTTTATCTCATAGGGATGTATCATTACATTTTACAAACCCTTAATTTTTCAAAACTGTATTCTATTTCAACAGAAATCCATAAGAAAGATGTTTGTGAGGGTGCTCTGCCTTGTCCTTGCAACGCTTGCACTTCTCGGGTGGAGGTTTGCGATCATGAATTTGACTGCACCCCAATTCCAATCGTCGGATAATCCAGCCGCTTTCGCAGATTCGGTCCTTTCGCGAGTGAGTAAAAACACTATTTCTATGTAGCTAATAACGAACTGTTTGTTGCTTGTTATCAGGTTTTCAGATTGAATTTGACACATTGTCAACAGTGTGATATGTTTGTGATCAATTATTACTTAAAAACGTTTTTTGATTTGTTATTTACACGTTTTAAAATTGCCCCTCCTGAATGTGAAACCTCGAGTTGCTTAGCTTGTTCCTTAGACTTTGGACAAAATCGAGGCCTCACACCTTAGCAACCAAGTTGCTTATAAAAAAACGTGTAGTACACACCCAGCTTAGCAGTTTCCGCCCTCATCTGGTTCTCTCTTGCGGTTGCAATTCAAAGAGTATGGATTTAAAATGTCATAATATAGCCGATAAAAACGGTCAAAGTCCCATTGTTACTCTTTTTTCCGACTCACATCAGGTCATCGCATTTCTGCCCATGGCCCTTCAGAATATAAATCACAATGACTTAGGTCAAAATCTCTTGTGTTTAAACTATAATGTCATATAATAAGACGAATGTATAACCCAGGGTCAACATACTCAATCAATGACCTAGATCTGCGTGCCTGCTAGATTCTGTAAAGATGAACGTACTTCTTTCTGATGGAAACAACAAACACGTTTCATTAAATTAAGAATATAAGATCTAGATGAGGTTGCTTAGATAGCATTATAGTTTTCAATTTCTACAATCAAAAATTATCATTGGATGGGTGGACCATTAATGTTGATTTACTGAACGCCTCGACTTGATACCGTTTTATGCCCCACGCCAAAACGTAAATCATACTTCATTTCATATCTTCTTTTGCACATTGTGGGAAATTTGGGTTTTGAGCCTCCCGCGTGTTAGTTATCCTTCCTGACCACTGCCTTTGTCCAAAGCCATCAACAAGAGGGACTTTAAAGCCCCGATGGGAGATATAGGGAAAATTGAAGCAGAGAGAGAACTATGGCAACAAATGTATGCCGGGACTTAAAAGTCCCGTTTGGAGACAAATTGTAGTGGTTATAAAACCAAACCTTCTCTTAAACTCTTAAGCATTGTTGCTTTATTTTCTTAAAATTGTGTGAAAACGTAGTAACACCCAGAAAGTATTTTGTGTATCAGACAAAAGTGCAATCGATATAACTGGTAACGTTGAATTAGCTTCGCTGGTGTGCTGTGTATGTAAGTTGACGCGGAGTAGTATGTCAGATATTGAAACGAATTTATTCCAATGTTTACCCGATGTTGGTAAAACTAAAATTCGAGTAACGATTTATGTTTGACATTTGCCTAATGTCGTTATGATAACCGATCATCTGCTTGAAATAATTACGCAGTGTGGATATTGGTCCTATGTCAGTTCCTGTTACAACCCAAAACCGACAAAATATGACTAAGGAACTACGTCAGATGCAAACTGGTTGGTTACTTTAACATTAACACGTATCGTACTTTTAGAACGTTGTTTGGCAATTCCAATTGCATTTTTACTAACCATGGACAAACTTTATTTGTTTTCTTATAGAGACCTGTCGAATCTCCAAACCGTCCATAAGCATTGCTTGGTTTGACTTTCCCCCTCTCATTTACAAAGACGAACGAGGAGTACCTCAGGGCGCTATACCTGGTATTCTTTCCCCAGCAGCTACACAAGCGTGGAAGGTCGTAGTTAAGAGTTATGGGCAGCGTAAAGGGCAGTGAAAGTGATGCCGACTTTTTTTACGGATCCCTAAAAGAAAGAACAAGGTGGTCGACCGCAGTCGGAGGCAACACGAATGCTCCTCTTTCCTTAGCTTCTACCACTACAGTGGTAGGTGTGGGTGCCACTCCTATTTCAAGTCAACTTTTGACCACTTCTCTTGGCATCGGTGCTACTCATTTCAACAACCCGTAAGGATGGAAGGCTGAGTGAACCTTGGCACCATTGTCTAAAACCAAATTCTGGTCGCTCGATTTGTAATGCAAGTCCAGTACTTCAGGACCACCGATGTATCTGTCCTCGCTGATGACAGATTCTTTCCATAGTCCGCGAGAGGCGGTTCTACTGGGCGGTTGAGCCTGCCTCATGGCTTGCTTTTCTGCCCGGTAGCCAATATTGAGGGGCGCCCTTGGACGCCCAAGCTGTCCTTTATTTATTAGTTAGCCTGCTAGGTGGTTTTTCTGTTTATTTAGGGTAGTTTCAATGTCGGGGCCACTGCTCATCAGGGGTCTTAAATTGAGAGACTGCCGCGCCGTGCTACGGATCCCTAGTAAAATACGTCTTCCGTTATGCGAACCGCTCTTTAAGATATGCAAACTCTTCTTTTTACAGGTGTACCTCAGCCAGGTTATAACTGAGGAAGAATTCTTGAAGAGATCATGCGCACTGGAGAATGCCTTGTTGACAGGACAATTGGTGGAATTCTGTGAACAAAAAGTAAACACCACGGTAGACATGTCACCGTTAACAATCACAAGCTGGATGTAAACGCTAATGGTAAAATATTATGGGGTACAAGGTAAGAAGAATTGGTTTACAAACGAATGCCAAATATTAACCTGAAAAATATAAAGTAAAAATATACCTAAATTTTTAAATAAAGATTGCTTTACTAATAATTATTTTTTGCAATTATCATTTTTTATCCATCTTCTCTGTATTTTTCTCTCTTGTAGAATGATGTTGCCTAAATCAAATAAAAATGTAGCGTGTTAAATTTGCGCAAATGAATTAGAGAGTTTGCCTAGATAACGGCGTTGGCAAAGACCCACAAGGACTGAACTAAATGAAATTAACTTCATACTTTTACGATGTTATATGGTACTAATGACATGAGACTACCTAGTTATATAGCTTTTTTGACGCCATAGAGTAATGCTTAAACTTCTTAGTAAATTAACGGGTCTGTAATTCAAGCTTCCAAGAATCATGGAAGGCAAAACAGGGATGAAACTGGAAGTTTATGAGTAAAAATCTCAATCAGGGCAAACTAATGCTACACAAACGTTTCATAGCTTTTAAGACCCTTCTCAGTTTTTTTATCAGGTGTGAAAAATAGAATTTGAAGTGGTGTTTTATACGATATACCCTTAATATCAAACCACCTCCCTCCCGTTACGAAGGGCGCCCTACACCCTAACCTCATTAGCAAGATTAGCATAATCATTTAATATGTAAATGAAAGCTACAAAGGCTAGGAAAGTTGTACTATTAAGGCATAAAGGGTAATTTTGATTGGTCGTGTCGGTAAGCAAGTTATCATCACAGGCTTCTGAAAAGGCAGAATGTAATTTGGTAAAATGCCACCCAAGAGCTTTACCACAAAGCAAAGCACATTGATGTGCCATGAGAAAATGTTCCCTTACGATTAAATGTACTCATTCAAAGTTACCTAGAGTGGGTAAGACGGAAATTGAAATTTAAGATTTATTGAAACCAGCTGCTAAAGTAGATGATTAAAGCCAAGCAAGAGATAATACTTGGTGAAGTAGATGATGTAGTATAGAGTTTGAGCGCTCGGCTTAGCATCGTCTGTGTGTAGGGCATGGAAAGCAGTTTACACCAATACATTTAAGTTACTGAGGAAAGGAAGTTCATGAACTTGTCCTTTCATGCACAACTTGTAAAGATTGTAGTGAACAAGTTTGTATAGATTGCTTACATTTTATTGGGAGCAATAATAGTTGTGGTAATTCTTTCTATGTTAATTATCGACAGTATCTTCAAGAAACCCTTGGCCATTTCATAACAACCATTTATGATCAGGATGGAGATTGCGAGGTAGGTACCAACATCAGCACTATGCTCCAAAACCACTTAACCTTTATATCATGTAATACATTTTCTGGATTTAGTGCACATTATCTTATGGTTGTCTTTGTATAATCAACATTTCCTACAATATAAGACCTTCGAGGTACATAAAGAACTTTCGTTTCCAGACAATCGACCCTGACGACAAGATTGTACATCGATAACAGTCATTTGATATTGCGTATTAGGAAAGAGATAAACATTTCTTCTTAGTAACATATAGAGTTTGTTTCCTTTATGTAGTTAAAGGAAGAACAAATTCACGCGGTACTAAATGGAAAAATCATATTGAAGATGGTAAACTATGTTTCTGTTTTGTGTTTGGAAGTTTTATGGAAGCGATGTTGATTGTAGCTTCGGTCGCATCACTGACTTGTTTTTCAATTTTCGTGATGTAATAGGTGCCTGGTGATAAGTTGTTTTTCTTTCGGTGTACTATAAGCAAAGGTTGTTACCGTGGTATCTCTGAGGATTATATGCATATCAGATGTATTGAATCATTCCGCGACTTTATTGTCTTGGAGACTGTACAATCTCGTAAATTTGTCCTATATGTTTTCAACCTGTTTGTAGTATGTAATGCGAGGCGCAAAATTGCTACTTTCGCTTTCATCTTTTGCACTACCCGTCCCTCCGATGAGCGCTACGGGATGACCCGAACACTTAGGTCTTTCTTTGAAACTTAGGGTATTTTAAGATAGCATTCCATTGCTGATGTCGCCAACAGCGTTTTTGAGGAGTCAAACACAGACCCTTAAAGAGCGCGTGTACACATCCCAGTGACGCAGAGGCTCTGATATGTAAACGGCATCTGCTCGCAGAAACTTGTTGCATTTAAACATTCGCGTCAGGGATTGTACAACTTTCTATCCCTTTTTCCTTGGTGTGGTTTATGGAATTCTGCAAGGATACACTGGGGTGCCTACTTTGTTGCTTGCGCTAGTTGGTTTTAATAATGGGCTTACTTGCTTCTTAGGTGTCTTAGAAATTAAGTGATCACATTCTAAAGACATGACATTGATTTGTAGTTGACCGATGACGCCAGACACAACAACTCTTAAAACGTTACCAGAAAATTAAATAGGGTTCAAGTCATAACCTGATCAAAGTTTCGACGATCAAATAAATTGCTTGCGTCTATAATATATTAAATTGTTCAAAAACTGTAAGGAGATGTCTGAATTTCTGCAGGAGTATCTTGCAGTCTAATTCTGATTTCGTTGGGTAATGTACGAATAATAAAAAATCTCACTACATGATACACGCAATTTGCTGTGAGCTCCTGTGAAAAGCGGTGGTATGCCTTTAAGTACCGCCTCTGCAAAAGCAGAGATGAATTGCAACATGCAAGATACTTAACAATTATTATCTCTTTTATTCAAACTTACTTTTGATCAATTTGACAACTTCAATATGGTTGGACTTCGTTACAAGCATGCCATTCACCTGAAGAAATAAAGAAACATTGGAAAAATAAGGCCCTAAGACATAAATATTTTACCAAGAAGAAACAAGGTTGACCCCTCATTCCACAAATGCACATGGTGACATCAAAACGAGAGTGAAGGGAGGAATCTTCTTTAAAATATTTTTAACTCAGGGTTTTAAGAATAAATGACGAAATTTTAACTAGACAATCAGTTAGTTTACTCCGAATTATTTTTCTTTTTGAGGGAAATACACAAGACTGTATGTAGGGGAATGTATTCAAAAACAATGAACTTACGCATTTCCTAACCTAGAGGAGGAAACACGCCCTTTTGGTCTTCGTCCGATAAATAGAGCGGTCGCGGAGCATTCTCCTTCTCGTCATCTTTAGACTGTCTCCTCAAAATGCATGATATGATGATAATAACCACAGTTGTCACGCCTCCTCCTCCAGCTTGCCAGTCTAAGAAAATATTAACGGAGAAAACGGGTGTAATAAACACTCCATTAACACCGTAATTTAATGTTATACATGTAAAACCTGTTTAAAATGGGAGCATACAGAAATTAAATTCCGTTGATTGTAGAATGCTTCAAATGAATGGAGTTAAAGAATCTTAAAGATGCAAAGGACCATGACGATGGTATACAAAAAGACACACTAGGAAAGTAAAGATCATAATAACGATGAGCGAAGACAATATTGGACTTACAAATCATTTTGTCCTTGCTAAGATATGGTTCCAATTTCTGTTTTGCGTATTCGTAGACGTGATACATATATTGTTTAAGGCCTCTGGTAAGTGCATTTCCATAAAGATCTTCTGTGCAATGATTGATTCCATCCCCTTGGTAGCCACGCCTACACCAGCATGCCATGATACCAAGCAGCACCTTACATGTTCCATTGGTATTGCACTTTAAGTTGTTGAGGTGGCAGGTGTCTAAGGCTACAAATGGGAAAGATATTTTACTGAAAATGGAGTTATAGAAATCTTGATAGATAAAAAGCAATTTCAGGCCATTTTAAGATTATAATTTACTTAAGGAGGCATGCATCTCAATGAGTCGTGGTACCATGATTACTTTAATTCCAAAGTTCATTTTAATTAGTATTGATTTGATATAATAAATTTTTGACTCTCAAGCATTCCGTTTGCTTTAGTCTTCTTAGTTGTTTTCTAACTCCTCATTGGTTTCTTTTGACATTCATCCCGTTTTATTTATTGATCTTTGGCTTTCATTGTAAAATATTTCATCCTTTCAGTGCTTGTTTGTTGTTTTGAACTCCCTCAGCTTGCTTGTCCTCATTAGATTCTACAAATTCCTTCTCTTCACTGACTTTGTCCTGTCTGTCTATGTCAAATCTTTAATTTTTGTTATTGTCCTCTTTTTCACTGTTTCATCTACTTTTACTCGATAAACTCATCATGACAGCTTCCACTACCCAACTCACTGGTTTCTATCACAGAACTTCAACGTCAAAGATCCCTGCTTCTAACTAACATTTTTTTTACCATTATCCCCTAAAGTTCCGTGTTTTTATGATTTGAATATATGATATCTTGTCCTTGGCCTACCTTTTCTTCCAAAAATCTTTAATACTTGACCCATGGGGACTACACTTTGTCATACGTTTAATTTTTATCTAATTTTTCTACAGCTTCCAACTGTCAGTTTGGTAGAACTTCCAAAGTTCTCAAAACGTTTGGACGTGGACGTAAACATTCTTTCACACAGCGAGTACATGTGGCACAAACAGCCCAAGACAGCAATGCCTTTCTTTGCACGATATGGAAGCAATAACTACCCTTCCCGTGAGAAGAAGATCTTTTTCAATCGATATACTTTCCATGACGACAATGTGAAAGACTTCTATTTATTCCAAATGGAGAGGGAAGAAGCCTGAGCTACATAATAAATACCTTTTTGGAAACATTGTTCGTTGTAGTTAGCACCTGTTTCTCATTATTATCTTTTCAACAAGTATCTTGGTTTAATTACGCTAATGCTTTTTGTTAACATTTTAAACAGAATAGCAAACAATACTTAAACCGCTGGTCAGCGCCATGTCGGGGTTAATTTGCAGCAATGTAACACTTCGTGAATGAGGGCTACTCTCGAGTGCCAAATAATCGTGCCCCCTGCTTGTTAACTTATTAATTTTTTGAAAGTTATAAGCCTCCCCGATCCTTATTAGGACCCCCGCGTTTATTAATTTCAAGGAATTTTCCCAGTACTCAAAATATAAATGAAAACACTTGATTAAGCTCCCACGCAACATTTGACTCTAAAAGAGTTGCTAATGAGTCAATTAGTACGATATTTGTCCTCGTGTGTCATTCTTATTTAAAACTTTCACAAAATTAAGACTGGAGTTCAGACACTCCCCCCATTTATTTGGACTCCCCGTTTATTAACGTTAGACCATAATGATGCCTCCCGTTTATTCAGACCCCCCCCCTTTTTCGGCACTCCAGAGTAGGATTAAAAACTCTTTACCTGCCAATATGAGGACCTGGTGTATTTCGAATCAATGAAGTTGCTTTAGGATGTGCGCAAAACATTTGGATAGAAATAAATTAAATAAATCTTTTCTTTGTGAACTGGTTCTAAACGTCGTAACATTCACACATGCAGGTGGCCAGATATTCCCTAGTGAGGCCGGATTATGACAAGTATCGTAGTAACTTGAATTCACCTTCTATTCCACTTCTAGTCACTATGACAATATTAACTCGATGCAAACATTTAAACGAAATAAACTTTATAAACGGGAGAATTTGTTTCCGCACAAAGTAGACCCTCAAGGACACACACGGGAACTCTAGAGGGCACTGTTTTGCAACCCCTAGATAAATTTCTACATGTTCATTTTGGATAGTAGGTTTAGCTTTGTTTCGTAAAAGCAATTTTTAAGTCTTTGGCTCATTTTGAAACATTCTCTTACTTGAAATACGCAAAATAACATATTATTTAGGTGAACAATGATAAGAATTCACCCGGGCCAAACTTAAATCTGGTTTCAAACCCGAATCTCTTTGGTCAGTCCCTCAATCAAAGACACTAGACTAGACCTGACATACGCTAATAAGCTAAAATCTAGAATGGCCTTGGTTACGTGGTGGCAACGACAAGCTCAGCACAGTATTTTCTACAAGAAGCTGAAAATATTTACTGCACGTTTCATGTTATCACCGACGAAAAGATTCTGTCTAACAGTTATATTTGTAAGCTAATTTCATCTATTCAAAATCTTTACCATATCTGGTGTGATGCCTCTTATAATGTGATCCCTTTTCATCGGCATTTAAGCAACATTGTATTAAGAATGCCGTTGCTACCATGTAACCAAGGTCGTTATGGCCAAACAAGAATTTCTTGTTTAGTCACGTACTAAAACCACCCTAAATAAACCGAAAAACCACCAAACCATCTAACTAATAAATAAAGGGCAGATAACTAGGTCGACTAGTGTTCTAAGTTTTATCACCAAAAGTGCAAAGAAGTAAGGATTCATTGGCAGAGACAACAGTGCATGAGTTGTCGACTAACAGTAATGCAGTTGAGCGTGCTAGGAAGAAATTAGCATTGAATTATTTATGCACAACGTACGGCTGTAGTTTAAAATTCCAAGAAGTGCAGCATTATAAACTATTTCAGAGTACCTTCTCAAAGGTTTGTACGATAGCAGAACTCACGACAGGATACAAGCATCTGCCTCTTACGAATTTACTCTCATTATCAATGAACAGTCTTCATCTTGCCAAACTCAGGCAGTCTTTGAATGCAACAATAAGGCCAGTCGCTCTCTGACGCTTCTAATTTCTTCCTGGGGGGTTATTTAGCTACATTACTTGTTCCTTATATAGCCCAATTAATTTCAAAGATGGATGGAATGAGTACATCGAAAGCTTAGTCAAAATAATATCTTGTCTTTAATATTTTCACCATATTTTCACCACCGCACATGCGCACTCTTTGTTGCTCGTAGCTGTTCACTACAAAATTACAATCTCTACCTGGTAAAGCAATTGCTTATACTCATACATGCTATGTTAGATAAAGTGTGCTGTATGCTGTATAGTGTTTGCTTTAGCATCATACGAAATATGGACCCCAGGCCCTTAAAAGGCGGAGAATATCTCAAAATGACCAAGTGAGAGTTTTTCCAAAGGAAACAAGCACCACATCGATGTTTCCCTTCTTGTAATCCCTATGATAAGGCTTCGCAACATCATCAGCGTTTATTATATGTGATCGTAGATACTTTTAGTCACCGACACATACGAGGGTGTTGTTTGAAAGAGTTTTAATTTCGATGCTTTTGTGAATGTTAAATGGCATTCACTCTGTTTTGTTTCATTCACTTATAGCCCTGTACAGTTCGAATCAGCAATGGTGAAATGAAGAGCAGGATAATGTGAGCTTCTTCTGTCTGGTACATGAGTCTATTTTCTTTTATTGTATCCACGGAAATCCGCATGATGTAATCCATTATAATGATGAAGAGGAATTCTGCTAGTGTATCGCCTTGGGGAATACCAGCAAGAATGTCAAATGCATTTGTTTCGCCATCCAGTGTCAGGTCACTGGAGAGTATGTTTGTGTGTTAATATCTTCGATGGTTTCTGTTGGAATGTCATAAGCCAGGGTGATCGTAAACAGGCCTCCTCATCATGCAACCGTAGTCTAAAGCTGGAGGCCGTTGTTCAAAATATCATAATTTCATCAAAAATTGCCAAAGGCTATGTTAGTGGCCACACATTTGATGGTAGACGTGTACACAGTATAAAATATGACTAGAATGATAATAAAGGTAGTTAGTGGGGCACGTCAGGAGCAAGGGGGCTGTTTAAGAACATTTTGCATAGGCGCTAAATATGTAATATTGAAAAGAATCAAAAAAATCTGACTATTCTAAGTATATATGATAGATATAAACCCTACAAATGGATACCTAGTACAGTAAAGAATATACTGCCTTAAAAGGGTGAGATGGGGCACGGGCAAGGAAAAAGGGAAATACTACAATGCACCGATCTATAACTTTTGATTTGATTTGAGCTTAATTTCAGTTCCTATAGGCAAGTCTCCTTCTCTTTAGAAGACCTAAATAGGAATACACCAAACGTCTATTAAAAGAGAGGGGGGCTGGTGTCATGGTGAGGTAACAAAAGGGGTGACACTTACAACATGATGAGGCAGTAAAAAGAGGGGGAGGGGAGGCACGTTGAAGTGGCCAAGTTTGTTATAACATAAATATAGAATGGTCACTGCATATCAAAAGTTGACCTTGGAACATTTGTTCTATATTTCGTTAAAAGATTGACAAAACTGTACAACTGCCCACCATAATCAAAGAGGTACTGCTTTAGCAAGAAGGAACTTCAGTATAAACAGAAGTGAGACCCAGTATACGGATTTCAGTTACACAGATAATGAAGGAAGAAGAAATAGTGTCTATAAAAGTGCACTTAGTTCCTTCGATTTGGTTATTACTCTGCTGTTCATTGATGCAGTAGATACACATATAAGCATCTAGACTGACCAATGACAAACAATAATCTTGAATCTCTTATTTTCATAAGCTTTGCATTATTGATGTCAGTTTTCGTCGTCGATATGGGAAATAAAAATTGCCATTCATAGTGAAACTCCGCTGGGTTGTACATGAATGGCCTTTAGTATGTTTTGGATCATTCCCCGACACGTAATTTGTGAACGCGAACAGCATAATTGCCCTCCATTAAAAATATTCTATAACTTTCTTTTGGTTTGTATCGATTTAATGTTTTATTTTTGATTCACATGCCCGATCCATTCATAGCAAGCGCAAATAACCAAAACGTAGCATTTCACGTAAGTAGGTAAGGTACCTGATCTCCCCTTGGTATCAAATACCTGTCAAAATTTGCATCTGTCATCGTCATCATAGAATTTCCCCGTCAGAACAAAAGAGGCGTCAGCAGTTCAAGTGATGGTCGGAAACCAACAGAGAAAACTCGTTGGAAAAGAACAATTTTCTTTGTTACTTTCCGTCGACTTTTGCTTTAGCATATGTCAATCAAATTTAACTTTCAGAGTCAAGTAGTAACGTTTTCATGCAAGCAAACCTGCCTTTAACGTGCCAGACGCTTGTTTGGCGATGGATTTTACTTCTATGTAAACCAGGCTTTAATAAAGGTTTCTCAAAGGAAAGCACGGCACCGCCCCCTTATCAGCATGCTGGTGTTTATGGGTCTCCGACAGAACAGAATTACAGGCAATTCAACAGAAGTAATCGTTTCTACCTAATAGTTCTCTATGTACTTCATTCAAACCCGTAGGGGTGCAATATGCTCGGAGAGATTGCAGGATAGCTCAAGACTAACGATATTGGAAGTTTCGCTCCAGAGTAAAAAAATATGTTTTATTTCTGTATACTGTACTTTTTGAAGCCAATTTGTAATTGTCAGAAGAATTGTTCTAAGTTGAAGAAAACTGTAAATTGCATTAAGGATCATAGCTGCACCTGCGGTTATAGAGCTACAGATATTTTTAACGGTTTGAACAATAGGAATTTACAACTCCTGCAGTATTTTATATTCACAGGTGGGACACAGGGACACAACTACAATGGCACGTAACTAATATGGCACGTAACGACTTACACGCACGGGGGGGCTTGGGGGCGCAAAGCGCCCCCACCAACTAGGTGTTTCTAAAAGTTGATGGGGCCCAAATATATTTTGTTATTAATGGCTGTAGGGTCTGATTTTAGTTTTCTATTCTGTTCGTCCAGCCTAACTAACTCTTCTTTGAACACTATACTATGAGCTTTAAACGCTGACAACTCTTGGTTTAAAGTGACGATCTCCGGTGATTCTGAAAATGTTATTTTACCCCCTGTTGGGTCCAGGTCTCCTTTAAGTCTTCAAGCTCTTCTTTTAGGTCTGACCGGTTTAATTTCATCTGAGCTATTTCCACTTTCAGCTTCTTTTGCTTTGCTTATGAATTCCTTAATTTATCTGATAATTTCCTTTTTTCGCTTTTCAGTTTTTGATTTCTTTGGAATAATCTTCGAAAACTCTTTGCAGTTTTGTCAACTCTTCTTCTTTTCCTTCTGTCATTTTTTCCCACTTTCCTCTTTTATTATGTTTTGGGTTTTTGTCGGTCCAATCTCTGTCTCCTGAAACAAAAGAAGTATTTATACAAGTAATACCCTTAAATAGAAAAACAAGAGCTAAGAGCTCATATGGTACTTGTGACGAGGCGAGAAGAGCTAAGAGCCAAGAGATCATACAGCATGAGCTCTAACAAAATTCTATGAATCAATAGATTGATTTAAAAAGAAAAATAAGAGGCTTAATGCCGGTCAGGATTCACATACACAAGAAGCAAGAAAGTTTTGTATATCTAGATTGCTGCCCAAGCAGGACGTTCACCATTTTCAGATCGGCGCAGATTTTTCAGTGATGCTGGTAGTATTTCATGCAGTCAAGAACGTGTTTGATTGGTTCATACTTTTCCTGCAGCAACGTCGTATGACCAATCGGAATTGAAGCGTACTCATTTGTGTTTTGTAACAGCAAAGACTTCAAACTACTCTTAATAACTGTCAATAAATAGGCGCCAATAGTTCGCGTCATAATGATCAATACGTAGTTTCATCAGTAAAGGTATTTCTTCATTGCATACAACAATTTCTTTGTATTTTATAAAATATGGAAGAAATTCAGCATCTATATTCCTGTAGAATGTAACATCTGTCTTGGCCTGCAGGAAATTTCTTTCCTTCAGACGCAAAGCTAGCAACTCAGCTGATACCTTAGAAATATTCAATTCAAGGATTAGATTCCTTAGATCATCTTGGTTAAATCGGTTTGGTTCATTTGAACACCCACGATAGTCAATATCTAGAATCTCAGATTTTAAATCGGTTCGGTACAAAATCTGGTGCAAGCGGTGCAGCTGAAGTAGGAATATCAAGTAATTTTTTAAAAAAGGTGAAAGAATTGATCAATGAAAAATGTTCTTTCGATTAGTTTTTTTTGAATACAACTAAGTTAATCATGCAGAAATAGCAATCATCAAAATAATTGGCTGGTTCATGCTAGACCATGGGAATCCCAACTTTAAGAGCTATTTGGTTGCCTTTTCTCCATTCTGTAGCGATTTGCTTGGAGCTAGTCCTAAAGAAGAAAATTGATATTATTCTGTATGCCAGAGGTTTACCAGTGTCTCTATATGTGACAGCCACCAGTCTACCACTAGAACACATTGGTGTTAGAAATTTTATTTAACATTATAATTACTTTAAAGCGGCAGGTCCCATCCTAATCTACCATAGGCCTACCCCTGTTCCTAACCCTAGCCTACAAATTAACAGACCAGATTTGGGGGCTTTTTGTACCCCCTAACCGGATTTCAATTCTCGAAGTCAGCCATCGCATACTTGCAAACTTTACTTATACTAATACAGACTATTAGAACCACAGCATTCAGTCATTAAAGATTTGCAGTCTATCTAGTCAGACGTGTTGCTACAGACGTTTAGGCATATCCACTGGCCTATAAATTATCGCAGTCGTTAACCCTTGACTTAAATGCATAATCTTCATCAGACCCCGTGAACATTTTGCGTTCACTACTTGCTTCCATCGACGATCCATTGCATTTCGTTCTACAAACCTGTCTTATAGTCGTTAACCCGTCTCTTTTGAAACCCCAGTTTAGTAAAAATCTTGCAGCTTTCCTACTCTATAGAATTTACTACAGCTAAACTAAACATAATGCCTTATAATAAGTCACTAACTTAAGGACTTTGCGCGAACCTTATTTCACTGTTCGTTCGAAGTGTGTTATGAGGATTCAGATCATAACAAAAACAAGTTCCTTCCAACGTTCTCCCAAATGGTATCGTCGCCATCTTCTTAATCTTATAATTTTTAGGACTAAATTCAGCCATTTCCCGTTGAAAACATAAAACTCTATTATTGACACCAAAGGGCATCCTGGAAAACTGCAGAAACTGGTTATTTGCTTCAAAGGCAGTACGTAGACCAGGTCCATAGCCAGCCACGCCCGTCGGGGGGAGGGGGGGGTGGGTGGGAGGGGGGCAATGAGCTATTAGGAGGGAGCAATAAATTAGTAGGTTCCACTATACCTACTATAGGTGATATATCACTTCTAGTTTGATAAATTCTCTGTCATTCAAGGTAACTATAGACCATGGTAGTTTATAACTGTGAAGTTGGTCTTCCTGTGATTTCTAACTTAGTGTAAAAATTTGACATGTGAGTATTGGGTTTTTATTGTAGTTGGCGGTGATTCGAGTAGTACTAATCAGGCAAAGACGGTATCATCTTCCACAGAGCAAGACGTGCCCAATCAGAATCAAGAAAAGCAAAATGAACAGCTTAGGGACATAACTACATCGAGCGCCAATGTTGGTATTAGAAACATTGCAGCTGAACTAATTCAATGCAGTTATTGTTATCGCAGATTTAAATCAATTCGACCTTATGTTGTACATAAGACCCTGCATAGTAGCACACGCCCATTCACATGCCCATCATGTCAGAGAGAATGCGAAGAGCTCGCGGCATTTAAAAGACATCTTTCCGGACATTCAGCGCAAGACCTTCTAGATTCATTATGATAATGTATGCTTTATCAAATTAATTAGAACGTACATAAATTTGTAGTGGTAATAAAATTCTGAAACGAATGCATTGAGCAATAAGTTTAAAGCATACGACATTGTCTCCCACATTCAATGACGAATCTTTAGATATTGGCTTGGACTATTTATCTGTTACAAGTGTACATGTTTTATTAACCTAATATTGTGAATGTACTAGGAAGCAGACGTCCAAACTGAAGATGTGGAACCTGTCCTACTTTGCACTTGGGAAACGTTTAAGCAAAACTCATTTACATTATCAAACCTGTCATTCTTTATACAAGGATAGTTTACTATAACGTGAAATACTAAAAACTGATTTTTGTTTAGGCTTTCTTTAGCTATAAAACTTGACTTGAAATTGGTTCTTGGCAAGGTTTTTAAAGGTAGCTTTGAATGGAACACTTCTAAGAATGAATATACATGTAATTTTGTTATAGGCAATGATATCCGAGAAATTACTAAAGGTATGGCAGTAAAACATACTGCAAACATCAATTGTCATTTGGTGTATACGAAAATGAAATTTGTTTTCAAGAAAAAAAATGGTGGAGTGACACAACGATGACGTCATTGTATCTCGGTAAATGTTGGAAAAGGTAAGAAAATTTTTCAGGGTATATATTTGAAATACTAATGAACCTTTTTCTATTTGCACAGTATGTCCATACATGTATTACGTCTTTGCTGCCAATTTGAACCTCTTCAGGTATTTAGAGCCTTAGTTACTCTTGATTTTTGGAACTGGGTATAGCGATTTTTACGGAAGGATTTTAGACTAACGTTGAAGTTCTTTGAATTTGGTAAGGTTCTTTCAGGTAACATCTCAACGCAATTGGAACCGCGCCATGTGACTTGACCAAGGAAGAACTGCCGTCCGGCCAGTCATCAATCCAAAGCCCATTAAACTTTGAAAGTTTCATCGAGAAGAGAGGAGTTGAAATGTTAGGTTTGAAAAGAACACTAGAGAAATAAGGGATAGGGGAACTAACTAACCTAGGCGTAGTGTTAATTGACTGAATGAATATCACTTCCGATAAACAATAACTTTTACCCAATAAAATTTAAGAAAGATTTCCGTTTATAGACAATGATTTACCCAGGGGACCATGAAAATGGTTTCTCATCGCGGAAGTGTCACTTACTGTCTGTTCCACATACTGAAAAATTCAGAGTACTTTGATGGTGAGATCCAAGGGATCAGTGAGTTTTGCTTAGAAAAAATTTTACTTATAGGGTTTCCACTTTATCAAGCAGCAAGTGTTGTTTCATTCACAAGTTTATCGAAATTTTTAGCTGTAAAATTCACGTAAGAACGCTTTAAGAACACGCTTAGCTTAAAATATTGAACTCTAAGAATATCGGGGCTCCTTAACCCTATTCCCACCAAGGTCTGATGAGCCTTGATCTCACCAAGGAGGGGGTAAAATTACCCCACCTGCTTAAAATTTGTTTGAAAACGTTTTGGATCACAAAGCTTAGCACACATGTAGCTTGCTATAAGAACTTTTAAAAGATGTAAAAAAAATTGAAATTTTATCACGTGATTTTGTGATGACGTCATCATTTTCTCCAAAAATGGTCATTTTTCGTCTTGTGAGCTCGCTTTGATGCAGTACGAAATTTGTGTCCTTGTGAAAAAGCATTTGGTAGCTAATGGTCCACGTTTTGTATCCATCCATACGTTATTAAAAGCAAAACATATCATAGACACACCAATTCCCGCAGTTGAAACAATAGGCCTCTATTGGCAAGGATATTTCTCATCTTCTGAAAGGTTGCTATGGCTTGCCTAATACAAGACTTATTTCACGGTCGCATCTTCCGTCGGAGGATGTGTAGATGCAAAGATACTTCAACTGGCTTACTTGCTGCAGTTTCTGATTATCTATTTAAAGATAACACGAAGTTATATTCGACTTTTTGAGTGACTAGTGTTAAAGGTTCGCATAGCTATTATCTGCTGCTATAGCATCCGTAAGATTTTATAGGTCGATTTGGTTCTCAGCGATGAGGACCTCGCCACTAGCACAATGGATGACTGCATCTTCTCTAACTATAAGCCCTGGCATCCATTGAATATGCTGTACAATTTTCCTGCTATGCAGCGAAAACAAAACAGGGAGCAACAAAAAAAAACCGTCTTACTTTTCTCCTGATCTTTTTGTAAGGACCTGTTTTTCCTTACATACAGAGCGCTGTCTCCTTCTCCTACTGTAACTTCTAAATAAACTGTATGTCTGTTCCATTTATATGGGTCTCTTCAAGCAATTTGATGATGCTGTTACGTTTGAAGTTGTGGAATGGTTCAAGTCATCAATTAGGCATAAGTATTTTGTTTTTGTACTTATAATGATCTTCCTGCTAGCATCCTTAACATATAGTTATATCAGAGGAACAGCCCGGGTAAGGCGGTTGGGTGATAAGGTGAGAGAGGCGAGACTGAGATGGTTTGGCCATGAGCATAGGATGGATGATGGATATACTGGAAGGAGGATGCTGGAGATGGGAATACCGGGTAGGAGAAAGAGAGGGAGGCCAAAGAGAAAGTTCATGGATGTGGTGAGGGAGGCTTGGGGGTGGTTGGCGCGACGAAGGAGGTAGCAAACTATAGGCTGGTGTGGAGACAAAGGATCCGCTGTGGCGCCCCCTAAAGGGGAGAAGCCGAAAGTTTTAGTCGAAGAGGAGATTACGCATACGTTAAAAGCATAGTATTGTTCGTTTGCTTCAGAAAGACAGTGGTAAAATATTGGTCTGAATATAGTGTTAGCCAGTAGTTTCGATTTACTTTAAATTGACGGGAATGTACTTATCCTTGTAAGAGATACGATCATTATTATCTAATACGTTCAGACGTTCCTGACCCCTTTTCTTCAAACCTGGATCGAGGGTCAATAAAGTCCCCCAATATTTATGGGAAACCTTGCTAATAACTTTGTTAATCAGTAATCGATATTGCTGCTTCCTATAGAACGGCCACAAACACTAGACATCAACTTCCATCATTGTCGATCTCAAAGTGAGGAGGGTGATTAGCTTTACTATTCAAGTTTAACTCAAGTGGCAACTGATAACCTTAGAAATATCTAGCTTTTAAGAAAATGTTAATCAAATGTTAAGGCATGATTAAGGCATCCCGTAATGAAAGTGACTGACAACATTCTCATCATGACCGATGGTGATGGATGCAAGGTCGTAGATAGCTAGTGTGGGCTATACCCAAAGACTAAATAGTTTACAACGTTTCAGTATATCAAAGACTAAAATTGCCAAAAAGACCAGCAGGATCACCATCTACAAGGTTTACAAAGTTTATGTCTGAACTCTTCTATGACTTATGGCCCAGTTTGTACCCTATAACTGCTTACAGAGGCTTATGAGGGAAGTGTCATCTTGCGTTGAAGATAAAATTTCAAGTTCAAGTAAAATTCTACAGCCTGGTAGTAGCAAACAAAGGAAAGTTAGTTGTAACATAGCCTTTAATCTAACTAAACCCTCTCTGGTATAATTTCTGCATACTTTGTCTTCAGTGGAGATCAGTAGATTGGATCAGTATTAATATAAACATGACTTGGTAAGACTATCATTACCATCCCAGGACAAATGCATAGCTTTTGCAGTTGTTAAAGATGTTGATTTAGTATCAAACTAATTTGATACCCTCAAAATTTTAAACGTGTATGGACCATCTCTTAGTGTTGTATGAGTTCTGTATCTCAAACAATCTATGATTACAGAACATAGGGTTTCTTTTCAACTTTTTGTGTATTTCATTATTGAGCAAGGTTGTAGAAATCGTTAATACATGATGCAGTGTTTGGTATCGGCAAAGTGCATAACATCTAATGATTGGTAATGTTTTTTGTTCAACTAGATTCGCTTCATTTTAATTCAAAACAGAGCAGGAAAAACACGTCTTGCTAAATGGTATATACCACTGGATGATAAGTCCAAAAGCACTGTCGACTACAGGATAACATTAAAAGCATATTTTAACTGTCAGACACCTTGAGCAAAAAACGTCAAGTTATGTAATATACCGCTCGTAACGTCGGAAGATGGCTCCGGGCTAGCAAATCTCGCAAGGTCTGACTCAATCAGACACAAATAAACAGCAAATTAGTAATTTTCAGAATGTTACGTAAGATGTTTAAAGTTCTGTATTAGTTCCGTTCTTCTCCCTGCTTTATGGCTCGGAGAACGAGTAGAGGAATTAATAACTGCTAGGTGGTATGACACAGTATCGAAGTTATTAGTTAAAAATCTAGAAGTCACACGCCCATTAATGGCATAAAAGAACAAACCGTAATAGTCAAATTGAAAAATCAAACTAAAGCCACAACCATTTATTCACAAAAATTTACTACACGGTTCAGAGCTCAACAAAGGTTGTACCGGTCTTAAATTATAGTTCGTGATTTGTAACATATGTCAATCCCATCGTCAACATATATGTTTACTTCATGCACCATACAACCTTACGCTATCTTATCACAGCGTTACCCGATACGTCTAAAAACAATAAGATTACCTTTAAGGATGAAGAAAGAAAACAGAATTTTTGAATCAATATTTGTGATTGCTTCAGTCATGCCGGGATGCTCTAAAAGCATGCATCAGTGTTTATTAAAACGATTTCCTTTCATGATCATGTGCTAAATAGTACTCCCATTTCCACACCAGTCACGTTAATTTTGCTTAATTTATCTGACTTTTTCAGACCAGATTGACGGAAATTTATTGTGTTCCTTACAAGTATTCATACAAGCATTACTTTCTGATCCTCTCAATATTCTTCCGTTTATTGCTAAATAAGTGTCGAGGTAAAGCACTTCTAATAAATTCTTCGTTAATCAAAATTTACAAGTGTATATATTTCAACAATTAATAAATGAATATTTGGCACTGGGCAATTGTAGTTAATAGTGTATATACTTACTTTTCAAAGGGAATTTGTTAATATGCTTCTATTGAATTTATAGGGGGCCTTACAAATATTCATATAATCATGACTTTATGATCCTCTCAATGTTCTTCAATTTCTAGCTAAATAAGTGTGAAGGTAAGGCACCTCTGATGTATTCTATGTTAAGTACATTTTACAGGTGCGTACACGCTAACAGTTAATGGATGATAATTCCGCATTTGGAAATTTTACATGATAGTGTATACATTTATCTTTAAAGGCAAGCATGACAATCTGCTTCTGATGAAGATGGATTATGTTCCCTGCTAGTATTCATACAAGCTTTACTCCGTGATCACTTCCATGTTCTTCCCTTCCTTTCTTCTTCACTTAGAGTTTGCTAGATTTCTTTCTTATCTTTGTGATACGTTAAAATGATCTTGGAAACTCATGCAACATCGGCTTTAATACATGATTCGATCTGTCTGATGGCCGATAGCAGATAGCTTCCAGAGTTCAGAAAATGAGGACTCGCGATGCCAACACTGCTAGGCTGATTCACCTGTGTGGGAAGAGGGGGGGGGGATAATTTCCTCTCCTAGTAGTATCACTGCATCTTATCCCCCTGTCCCCACCTCCCAAAATAATTGCTGCAGTGAAGGAGAAGCGGAAATTGGAGCAACAAAGACAGAATGAGGGTATGTGTATGAAAACAAAACAAGACAAGGAGGCAATACAATTTATTCTATCAAAACATGTTTTTCAAAAATTTAAAAAATTGAAGGCTCCAATGCAAGTTGCCACTACTACCACCACCACCACCATTGTCATCATAATGAACTTTTCCATATACTTCAATCAGTTCGCTGCCCTCACTATTATCATTATTATATTTGTTATCTTTAATCAATAGCTTGCCATCCATTTGATACACAGCAGTGCCTCCAACACAGTTGAAAAGTAGGAGTTAGGGGAAGGCATTCAACTTTTTAAGAAATTCCAATTATAGCCATGATTTACAAACCACATATTGGTTACCTAGTTACATTGTGTCATGCATTTTTGTTTAGGAGAAGCAGAATTCTAATCTTAGCTGATCACACCAAGACCTCCTTTTCCAATGTTGATGATTTGTCCCTTCACTGACCAAAGACTTCAAAGATTATGATATTGTTGTCTAGATAAGACAAAAATGATTTCATACTTGTGCCAAGTTTAACTACCAGAGTTGAATATTTTACCTATCTGTTACAGATTTATGTTAAATTTTAAATCTTTATACAAAAATGTTATACAAAAGATGTTCAAATACCCAATCATTGAGCTATAAGGTAACAGATTCTAGACATCTTTGGGGTGGAATTAGCTGCAAGTACAAAAATATGACGTCACTATAAGGTACGTAAATTGGTGCCTAGTCTTCTATAATGTATATCAGCAGCGATGTTTTCGCAAATTCCTTTACAATCCCCTGATTTTATTCACAGAATGAGTTTAATTTGGAATTCCCTGATTTCCAGGTTGGCTGTGAACCCTGCTAAAGTAATTTGAAACATATCATCTCGATGCAGTAGTGCACAAATATGCACGGAATCACGGAAGAGTCAGCGGAGTGTCACGGGTTCACGTGCAGTTTAATATTGTTTTGTCCTATGCTCTCGGAGTCTCGTGACTTTGCAACGACCTGTTTCGCCAATGCTATGACCAGTCATGAATGTGTTCCTTGGCTGACAATTACATAAAATGTCGAAATATTCCGCAAATATTTTCATTTCAATTCGACGGGCCCTGATTTAGTAGTCTTTATATAGTAGATCACAACTAGATGGGCATTGGAATCACAGAAAGCGGTAAAATCAAGTTGGAGAAAAAATATGCAAATTAGAATATTGCACAGTTTCTATTTCGTGACATTGCGTCGTTTGCTAAAATCGGTGAAATAAGATGACGCAAGAAAAATGGTCAGCCTAAAGCGTAGTTTAAGACTGAGGGGATGTTATAATTCAAACCATGTTTCGTATCTTATATTCTATTATATTTGTGATTATTGAAATAAATTTTATGAGTGAGATTTTTTGATAAAGAATAACTTTATAATAAATAGATATTTTATAGCAAAAACGGATTTTTTTAATAAAAAGAGATGTCATAATAAAAAAGATTTGCGGTTCGAATCCGGTCAGCGCCGTTAATTTGCAAGCTATTGTGGTAATGCTCCACTCTTTGAGAATTATATATATAATTATATATATATATAGATAGATAGATAGATAGATAGATAGACAAAAAATACACATTTTCTTCAACGTTTCGATATTATCTTCGTCAGGTATACGTCACACAACTCGACTTCAAGTCAGGAACAACGCACTTTGAAAGCCTGCAGCCATGCAGCAAGTTTTTGCGATTGTACTTACAACAGAATCACCACGTTAGCAAAAATCACAAAGACTTCAATTTCATTACAGCATTGACGGTTGTTAAGCTGATCTTTGCGTACTGGCAAAAATACAGTTTGTTGAATGGCGAATGCGTTATGAAGTATTGTAATAAGACAAAACTTATTGGGTCCAATACGAGGTACAAGGTTATGAGAAAAATGATCCTTCGTTTTGACCCATTATTACGTATGATAATCAAACTTTAACCAAATTCCAAATTTTTATGCCATATAAATTTGGATATTCCACTTGTTCTTATAAATGACAATGAATTTACATTTATTGCATACTGCTTCTGCTTACTGGCAATTTTAAACTTGTAATGTACAAACATTTCGCAGGGTCTTGACGTGCACTTGTCATTTAATACTCCTAACGTAGATTTTGCATAAACAGCTTAAATAACAGATAGATGTCCCGAGTCCCGAGGATAATTAACCATCACCACAAAAAACGCCAAAACAAACATTGGACTCATTCTGTTAAATTAAATATGTTCCCCAATTCGTGTTTACAACACATCTGAGAAAATGTGCGCTCAACAGATGCGTTGCTGAATGGAAGAGCGAGCATGCTCATAAAAAACATGCCAAGCTCTTTGAAATCGTTTTCCCCGATGTGTCCTTGTGTTGGGCAGCATTGACCCAAAACGTCTCCGTATTTCTCATATTTAGCCCACTTGCCCATTTTGCCTATTATCTCCTGTTAATCAAATGAAGCAAAATATCACGCGGGGGGTTTCCGACACACAGATTTTAGCAGAGGGCATTGTGATCCACAAATGTATGAAAACGGAAAACACCCGGAGCACCAATACAGCACTGCGAAAGGAGCCTGCAAACTTAAAAAAAGTGATTTTCGAATTCAAGCTTCAGTTTTGCGAAATTTAATTTTGAGGAATTTTATAAACATTAAAGTCTTAATAATTATTTTATTGAAAAGATATCTGACAGTAAATTTGTATCAAACAGCCCAAAAACACACCCGCCCAGGAGAAAAAATACCCGCACATGTGAACAGAAAGAAGCCCGATTGGGCTGCAAAACCGCCCACCTGGCAACACTGTCACCAAGCCGACTGTGAATTTTATGTCACTGATGGTACCTCCCTGATTGGACGAGATGTGATTCGTTCATTGCTCATCAGATTGGAATTCGTCGATTCAGTGATTCATGTGGAAACTCCTGCGCCTTTAAAGCATTTTCCTAAAGCATTTTCCTTCTTTGACTGGCTCTCTCAAACCGATTTCCGGTTTTGAACATGAACCGTTAGTGAAATCCGATTCGAACCGGCACCTCGTCTTGCAATTCCCTTCTTGTTCGCATGTATTCCAGTAACGATCCTAGAAAAAAGTACATGTCAAAATATAAATCACTGTGGCACGCCTCTACATAAAAAAATGCAGTGGTAAACTTTCACTGAGCTATTTCAGCAGCTATAAAGACACTCCTTTTGATCGTAGAAATCATAACGGCCCCCCATCCACGATCCTACACATTGTTGGGTACCGGTACTATAGAATGGAAACACACAGGTGTAAGCTTCTTAGGTCACAGACGTCTACACTTAGATGTGGAACGTGTCAACGTTCGCGCTTGGAAAATATTGTAGTAAAGCCCATTTACATCAGCGTATCGATCACCCAACGTCCGTTTTCAGCAGAGTGCTGTTGGGTACATTTCATAAAAGTGTTCCAGGATACTTTCATAAATGTGGTGTACCTTTTACAAGCCTCTAAACAGGTATTGGATAGATTTCACATAAAGGGGTTACGCATTTAAAGAGCCCTTAAAGAGATACTAGAGACATATATAAACATTTTGGGCATTTTATACGCCAC
This sequence comes from Alatinidae sp. Z8VKAUB7J3, assembly GCA_010016025.2. NCBI lineage: Eukaryota > Metazoa > Cnidaria > Cubozoa > Carybdeida > Alatinidae > Alatinidae sp. Z8VKAUB7J3. The sequence goes on from JAAAKM020073195.1 coordinate 230,190,498, forward strand.
TAGAGAGCAGTCTCACTTGGAAAATAACCTTTCAGTCTCAGACATCGTAACTAGCAGTGTGTAGTCAACCACGTAAGGTTGATTTCACGAAAGTGTATATTTTACCAACTATTGCAAAAGTAGCTTTATCACCCTACATGCGGTTTTGATTTCACTTTGCCTCCAGTAAATTTTCGCCTTTTGGGATGGGCAGTTATTCGTGATGAGTGCTTATTCGAGTTTGTCACATACATACATACATACATACATACATACATACATACATACATACATACATACATACATACATACATTCAGTTATTGTGTATGTAGTATGGAAAATATTTCAGATCAAGAATAAAGTAGTATTGTGACCAATTCTACAGAATTAGAAAGCAAGTTAGCCTAGTTCTGGTTGACTGTCATATCAACACATTTTATATTTTTCAGGAGCTCTGAAGGCATGTAGTCACAGGGATGAACCAATTGGAAAAGTAATAGTCACATTAGACATGGAACTTCTTATAACAGAGGGACTGTCGTACGATATATTCGAATGGCTTGGAAAGCGTGGGCCAAACGGAAGCTTTTATTTGACAAATGGGCTTACTTATGGAAAAGATGCATTTTATCTAGAGGAGGATTTACTCATACTCGCCTTCACAACAAAAGACAGGTATTTCACGTATTTATGCATTTGGTTTTTGATAGCAACGACCAAGGATCAAGCCCTTGGTGATAAGTTTGTATGTGTGTGCTTTTTGTTCATGAAGACATTATGCACTCCGTACATTTTGTGAGGTTATGTACCTGAAAAATCCCAAGGAAAACCTACAATTGTATACAAAAATCTTGTAAACATTTACTAAATCGCGATAAAAATGACCGGAATCATGGAAGACATTTGGTATAGGAAAGGGGCTCCCATTTGTGGTATTACACTTTATCTGCCCCTTACCTCCTATCAACAGGGAGGTGTGACATGCAAGTCACCGAAATGAAGATTTTCAAAATCCATCGTCAGTTGGATGCTTCTTATGGTCACTGCTGGCAGCTCGTCATCCTTTGCATCGTAGTCAACATCCTCATCGTGCGGCATATTACTATATAAACCGGAGCTAAATATCACAGACTTCCCTATGGCTGTTAAGAATGTCCCTAAACTTGAACGTTTAAATCCCGATATGTCTGTTAATATCCTAGACTTGGAAGATAAGGAAGATTTATGTAACTACTAAAACGGATTGCCTGCATCGTGTGACTAAACTCCTATATACCTATGGTACAACACATCATTACTGCTTGGCCCGGTCCATGTCAAGACTGCTTTCCTCACAGCTTTCGTTTCATAATTATGAACAGTTTTTCTGTCCATACTGTCTCCATGGCTTATTGAATGGTTCTTCTATTCAAAACATTTACCATTTTGTGTTGATGATGGTCTTCAACGGACTCAAATGCCTGATTCAATAAGCGAACACTCTCATTCACCAAGACAGAGAACATGATACTTTCACCCTTTGTTAGATACAGTGATTTTGAAAGCTTCTTGCAACCTATCCCTTCCTGTTCTCCACCTCCTTCCTCATCTTCAACCACAGCTTTCCAGCATCATGAACCCGGCGGGTATGCTTATTATGTCGTTTCGATTGATCCGACTTACTCTCCTTCACCTGTGCTGTACCGAGAGCGCAATGCGTTCACACTTTTTCTTGATGCGCTCTTAAAGCCAGTCGAGATGACAGATGCTAATGAACTTGCTTATCGCGCAGCTGATACTTGTCGTATATGTGAGAAACTACTCAGCGCGCAGTAGAACAGATACTTGTTGAGCATCCCAACACTTATCCCATTTCTGGTACTTTTGCCATTCTGTCTCATTTTTGGTTCAAAAGTGGGTAGTATTTAAGTTACCATATCCCAAAGAGATGATAAGAAACCAAATTGATTTTTGCCTTGAATCAAGCACTACTATATGGCTTTCATCTAACATCAATTATTTCTTTAAAAAAGTTGGGCAACTGGAGATAATGAGGTTTGTTTGCTGGCTATTTCGTGGGTATCAAATTCATTATCCATTATTTTCTTTTCAAAATAATGGATCAGAAGCTGCATGTGTGCCATTTGAACCATAATTTTTGGCTTTGTCATTCCCAAGTTTAGTCAGATGCCAATTTGCAGGCATATTGCACATGTAGATCCAAAGATATTGTTAACTAAATGATACCTGCCAATTTTAAAATGGCCGTCATAACTTCAAAATTAGGTGTTAGGGTCCAATTTGCAAGGCTCATTATTTAAGCAACAGCTTATCATAGGAAGCTGTAATTTTGGAATTTTTCTCACCACCATGGTACCTTACTACTTGGAAAGTTGCAGGGAATTTGGTGAGGGTGGGTTACAAATTGTTCAAAAATGGCCAACTTTGACATGGAATGACCCTTTTGAAATTCTACAATTATTACATTTATGCTCTCAGGAATTGCTAATTCTTTTAGTCAGAAGCTGCACGTTAAAATGTACTATTGGACTTCCACATTTATGCAGATGTGCTTTTGATGATGTTAATTTTTTCAGTTAAAAGGAAGGATAAAGATGAAGTGGCTGAGCTCCAAGACACCTACTATTGCAGTACTAGTTATCAAAAAATACTCCCCTCCTTCTGATATAATTCTCAGCCGACACTTAATAATGTGTTGATCACATATATGATCTATAGGGCCGTTGTCGGCGACTTGAAACAATAGTGACTTCGCTGTGTTGTTTGCATTTCTAAATACGTAGTTAATCTTAGTGACTTCAAAGTTGGGCAGTAAATCATGAACTTGTGTTTTATTGTACTCTCTTCTGTGTGTTTCATCTACACAACAGTTGTCAAGTGAGACTATGGCAAACGATGACAAAATAGAAATAGCGAATTGGAAACTTTGTTAACGTTGAGCAGTTAAAATGAAGGCTGCCAAATTTTCGGACGCCACCAAAAATAAGAGCGCTTCACAGAAACATATTTTTCGTATATATACACGGTGACAGAAGGCGTGTTTACTGTAACCTGCTTCCAAACGTGTGCCCATATAAAGAAATGATCCTATTATCTTGCTAACGTACGAAAATAAATTTTTCTTGGTCAATATCACTCCCTTTAGTTAATCCGATGTATTTATCTGACCTAGTTCCTTCAGTCTATTAATACGAGTGCGTTGATGTTACTTGGGCCTGTCTGTGGTTCAGATCGTGGCTGATGGTATGCTTGGCTTCGGTTTACTATGATGTGAACATATGAGGTTCTCACTTCAAATGATTATGTCTCTTTCTTAATATTTGGAACCCTGTCTTAGTAGAAAAAGGCCTGTCAAGAATTTTAGAGCTCATGGTCATAATGCTTGCATATAGTATTCGCATTTTGTATTTTATATAGTATTATTATCAAAGGACGTAACTTTGTGTTGTTTTGGCGTTAGTAACTGTTAAACACTTAAAAGGAATAGGTAGGTACACGCAAATGAAGAGTACATATCCCATCGCACATTGCAGGATGATACTGATGGTATAATTTTGCGTATGATGGAATATCCATTCCATACAAAGTGCATTTGCAACCAACGTTTCTGAGTAGGTCATTTAACTATTTTTGCAAGTAGGTCATAGGTCAACGGCCATTTATAGCGACTTTTTCTGACTTGGTCAAAGGTCAAAAGGTATTTGCAACTTATGTTTCAGAGTAGGTCAAAGGCCATTTATTACGACTTGTCCGAGTAGGTCAAAGCTTTCTAACTCATCGATATTTACACATTAAATCCGTTATTAACCCTATCTTACCCGACGTATTTGAGGAACTGTAAAACCGGGGGGAGGGCAGAATCAGCCCCCCTATTTTATTTCCGAAACGGCTTAACAGAATTCCTTCATATTTGGCACTAATACACTCTAGGAATATACAGATCTGTACACCGCGTTACAACTGTCTGTGCTCAGGCTAACTGGAAATGCGGCTCCATACATTGCTCCATAAATTTGGCAAAATATGCAATGAGTGTTCAAAACAGACTAAAATATCCTCCGATTGCATCCGACAAAAACCCTCATACATCAAAAAGTACATAATCCTGGTCGTTCAAACTTTCAGAACATCTGAGACATGAAATTTGGTTATTCACAAAGATGGGCTTGTGCATATCGTCCAGCACTTACTGAATAGTGATACAAGGTTTACGTGCTCTTTCTGTTCAAGATTATTAGTTCTCTGATAGGCGGGAGGTTGGAAAAGACGTCGAATCCGCGAGTACTGGATCGGTTAGGTTTTTCATAGAACAAGATGTCACGCTTTTTAGCCTAAAAAGAGACAAAAATTGACTTATTATTTGCAGGAAGTGTTAAGGAGAGTAAATGGGGCCATTATAAAGCACGATGGCCATTTGTAGAGTACGTACGCCGAGTACCTTAAACTTAACGTAAAAAGAAGAAAGGATGGGTTGCGGAAAACACAGTAGCGAAACATACTAACAAAATTTGAAGCAGTCAAAAACACAAGAAATTATTAAAGAGATTCCAGTGCTATGACAACAATAAAGGCAACACTGAAACCATTGTTAGCAGAGAAAATAGCATACTATATCACACGAACTATTTCCATATCACAACCTCCGTTTGCCAGAGTCAACAATTTAATTTGGCTATGGGGGCGTCTAAACTTCATTAATAGCCAATATTATCTAAAAGAGAGGTTTTGACCCATCAAGATATACAAGATAATAAAAAAATTGAAAATATGTGACCATCGAGGCTCGAACCCGTGACCCATACATTCACGGCATGTGCTCTACCAACTGAGCTACATGATCCCCGATGTTCTACTCCCCACATTAGCTAGCAATCATCCATCAGTGTACATCGACAAGCAGCTCATCGTAGTTAGCGACGAGGCTCTCTGGGCCCTTGCCAAGAAGACGTTTGATAGTGTGCGAAACCTTGCAGTAGGTTTCAGAAAGCATCAGTAAGACGAGTCACAGAGCCTATTTGCGACAACTCTTAACTTCGAAACTCTTGGAGAATTGCTCCTTACTTTGAGGATCTGGACCAAGCCTTACAATTGATGCATTTGTAACTGTGACGATACTGGTTCTGACAGGCTGAGTTGCAAAAACTGTTGACAGTAACCTGTTGAACTTTACGATCAGGATTACTAAAAATAGTTTATCCTGTTACCGAAAAATTTACTTTGAAGCCCTCACTTATAAGGCTAGGTATGATTTCAGTTGTTACTGATAAACTCCACAGCTTTTATTTGTGATATAAGAGAGGATGTAAGGAAACGGCTAGTGTCTATCCTATCATTGATTTTGATGTGATGTCATACATTTGCCGTCTTAAATGGCCTAGATTTCTCCCATTTATTTGATTAGCTTAGTAGCCCCAAATAATTATCTAAAGTTTACTTTCACAACATGCGTCATACAACTTCCGTTGCCATTTGACTCTTATTCTTATTCTTTCTTAGACTTTACTGTTACTAACGTTCTTCACTTTGCTCCACGTCTGCATGACCTTTTTCTCTGGGCTTTGGGAGAGATATTCCCTGGTTACTTTTTTTTCCTTGTTGTACGATATGTAATATTGGCATTAAAATCATATTTGCCTATTTGTCTTTGCAGCCGTCGATCGGAGTAGATATGAAACAGATAGATGTTCTCAATGCGAGGTAAGGAAACGGTCGCCCGTCTTTCCTCTGATAGGCTGCCATTGTTGTGTCTTCAAATTCTTGATGTTAATAAGAGTAGAGAGAATGCTGAAGTTGATGTTATTGGGATACAGGTTGCTGTCAATTCCTTCCTTAAATCTTTGCTTATACTTTTGAAAGTCTTCATTTGTGAACCTCTTCTTGACCTGAGATTTCTTTGATCTGAGAACTTCGTTTCGACCCGTGAACTTGTTCATAGTAAGTTAACCTCTATGTAGTTTGTGAACGTCTTCGTGATCTGCGAAGTTTTCTTGACCTTTGAACTTCTTCATGATCTTTCATGATCAGTGAAATTCTTCATGATCTGTGAACGGTAATGATCTCCAAACGTCTTCAGGATAAGTGATCTTTTCCCTCTTTGGTTCCTTTTAAGACATCTGGCACGTTCTTAAATACCGTCGTGCATGGTTTACCCAGTCACTCAGATCATTTTGCTTTGCCTCAATGAATCCGTAGCGTCTTTAAACTTCACAACCGGGTACACGAGTGCCGTTCTTACACAAAGTAGCCATGTTATATTTGACCATGACGGAGGCCTGCTGATGTGCCCTCGATGTGGATAGCCTGTGTGGTGAACCAAACTCAGCAGTTCTGTACGACTTTCATGCGTTAATTTATCTTTGCACATTAAGGTACGAAAATGTTTTTGTTTCTTATAACGATTAGATGTTATCTTAGGTGTGTGAATCGTTTTGTTGTAGGTTATGCAGAGAATACGCCCAGGCATGAAGGAATACCAGTTAGAGAGGTAAAAATTGGCAGTTTCAATATGGGCCCACCGCGCGTCAGTTGCCAGATCTTCTTCTTCTTCAGCAGTCCGTCGATGACGACGATGGCATGGGGAAGCGCTAATGCACGTGGCGCATGTTTGATGACAGCCCAATAGCTGTTTTGAAAGGCCTGTCACAGGTGTCACACCTGTCACACCTGTAGGCCGCCTCAGTGGGTGGAGGTGCTGGTTCCTGTTTGCGCAGCCTCGTGTAGTTCCATAGCTGTACATTTCTTCCTCTGATGGCGCCGGCAGCATCGGCCACCACCTACCATTGTTTGTAGAATTATCTAAGGATGATGCATGCCTGCCTCTGTACAGGTTTCAGCTGCATGAATCGATAACTTTGAAATGGAGCCGTTTGTGACGGGAGTTTGTTGCGCGAAGGGAAGGATTGTAGAAAATTTCAAAGCGTGCAGCCGAATGCCAGTGCGTTCTTTGCAAACACTGAGAATCCAAGCATTGCCACAGTCGCTTTTCTGCGATTCGGAAAGGGTCGGCCTGTTCTTGCCAAGCATTAACGCCCCCGAGGCAGTTGAACGCACCGCACGTCGCGATGCTTCAGCTGGTAACCCAAAAAGCTGAAGCGTCGGCTAAGGATTCTTTAAGTACACGTCAATAGTAAGTCCTGTTTGGTGGGTTCACTGTTCGGGGGTAGTTGAAATATCGAATCACATATCAAATAAAAGTGCTCTTTATTTTTTAGTTAGCCTGTTTGGTGGTTTTTCTGTTTATTTAGGGTAGTTTCAATGTCGGGCCCACTGCTCATCCCTCCACCCCCCCCCCCCCCCCCCCTGTAAGATAGGGTTAAAGGTCAAATAAGCGTCAACGTGTAATTATTTCATCGTAAACAGCCTGCGATACTTGATAGACAGTTCCCTAGCAAGACAGTAATGCAAGGCAGGGGATTTATGGGTTCAGACCCACAGCCTGGGTTGGAAATTTGGTGCAGCTTTTCTGGACTTGAAGATTATTTTAAAGGGTTGAGGGGGCGGGGGGCTCGATATTGTAACTACTGCGGTAAAACCTATAGATCTTTACGTAAGAATTGGTGATGCTCATGGTAATCTGGCCGTCTTAACCCTTAATACCCGTTGGATATGGACTTGGAATGCATTTCTTAGAGCTTGTAAGCTCAAATATCTTGAATTTTATGGCCGACTATTACATCTCTTGTAACTCCGTAAATAGAAGTAGAATATATTTACTCTGCTTGAACATGCACCGGCAGATAGCCACAGTAAAGCCGGCCTCACACTACGATTTCTTACGATACAACGTCGTACTCTCGTTTATCGCCATAGGTTTATTAGTCCGTTAAGTTATAAATCTATGGTAATCGCATACTATGGTAAGGAATCGCAGACTATCGTATAGTGTGAGGCCGGCTTATGGGGTAATCATAGGGGTAATACCCCGAAAAATGGCATAAGAATTATCTACGATGTCTCCAAAAGTGCAACTGATTTTGTTCGTTCTGAGTTTTATCTTGAAAAGCAGAGATCAATAGACCATTTCCCAGTCTATGCCTCCAGGCAAGCTGGACTTCGATCAATATCGCCATTGAGGTACATGGAAGAAAAGATGCAAAGAAGGGTAGTTGAGAGGGAGGAGATGTTCACCATGGTGAGGTAAGTGATTGACATTTCTAAGAGCTCTCTAAATATAGTAGGCGTGCTGTAAGACTGATAGCACCAGTAGTGTCTATAAAAACTGAAGACGAAAACACAAATGGGTCTTGTAGGGGTATATTTGATGGCGATAAGGGAGCTGATAACAGTACCGTAGCCAGGGGGATGCTTGATATGCTTAGCATCCTCTAGAAGTGGACTTCAAGGTAAAATAGCATCCCCTTCTTCAGCTTGCCCCATCTGTACTTTAAGAAAGAAATCGTGAAGAGTATAACTTTTGAGGAGTTTTCGGTTGATGGAGCAAAGAGCCTTGGAAGCTGAATTTCTGGCGTACCTTTTCTGGACATATCCTTTTTGAACTACTTTTCAATGTCTTGAGACAACGGCCAAGCTTATGAAATAGTCTATTTTATACCTTGAATGTCTAGAATGCTTTTGTTATTACTCAGTATCCGGTTTTATTGCTCTTTAGGTTGTGAATGTTCCTTTAGGTCGAGATATCTTAATTACAATGTACAAACTCGAAGTCCATTTTTTGATCGATTAAAGCTAAAAGCAATAAAATCTTGAATTGAATTGTCTGAGAATTGTTTACACAAAAATTACGTTAATTGGTGAACAGGCGGGCCCGTACGCCTTAAATTTCTGAAGCATGCCCTAAAATATGCTCATAGGTAACAAGCATGCCTTACAGAGATAGTTTCATCAAAGAGTAAGGAATTTATAAGTCAGTAAAACAATTCCAAGAACCGTTCTCCAGTCACTATGGCAATTTTTTATCATCTTATTTCATCACTGAAGGTCAATGTGACTAGATAGAAGCTATTTCAGCACCTCACACCCTTGAAGCTCTAGAGGAAACTGAAGCTCTATAGGAAACTGAAGACCTAAAGATTGAAGGTATTAAATTTTTGTGGTGCTATCCTTCTGATCTGACCCTTGTAGTATTATCCTTTGTACTGCTATCCCTCTGATCTGACCTTTGCAATATTATACTTTGTAGTATTAACCTTCTGATCTGACCTTTGTAGTTATTATCCTTTGTAGTATTATCCTTCTGATCTGACCTTTGTAATATTATCCTTTGCACTATTATCCCTCTGATCTGACCTTTGCAATATTATACTTTGCACTGTTATCTCTCTGATCTGACCTTTGCAATATTATACTTTGTAGTATTATCCTTCTGATCTCACCTTTGTAGTTATTATCCTTTGTAGTATTATCATTCTTATCTGACCTTTGTAGTACTATCCTTTGCACTGTTATCTCTCTGATCTGACCTTTGCAATATTATACTTTGTAGTATTATCCTTCTGATCTGACCTTTGCAGTTATTATCCTCTGTAGTATTATCCTTCTGATCTGACCTTTGTAATATTATCCTTTGTAGTATTTTCCTTCCGATCTGACCTTTGTAGTATTATCCTTTGTACTGTTATCCCTCTGATCTGACCTTTGCAATATTATACTTTGTAGTATAGTAAATGTGTTTGCAGACTTGGCCATTGAAAAAATTAACTGCAATTCAGCTGAAACTGGAACTTGATACTCCGTCACATTTGAAAAGCTTTTGAAAAGGTCAGTACGTGGCTCAGCTGTTGTGATCCTGTATTTGAATAGATATTTAGTTTAATGGATTGTGAACGTCCTTAACTAGTCAAGAATTTTACGAAACTGTGCCTTTTCATGATATGTCATGAACTAAAATAACACGATTCGGAATTGAAGTGCTCGCGTGTACAAACAACATTTGCGATCCTAACCAGGCACAAACATTTCTTGCAGTGCGTCGATTGCGGCTATTTTTTACGTCTTGTTCTAAAAAACTGCATAAGAAACTTTTGCCTCTAACGTCATGAAAAAAATACAAGAAACTTCAACTTCTAGATTCTTTGCTTGGTTTCTTATTTAAAAAATACGTGTATGATACCTTTGTCTTCACAACACAAAATGCTTTATCGATGCAGTAAAAATGATCTTGCACCTCCTTCTATTCAAACCCTTGTCTGCGTTTTATTTTACTGCCTAACTTATTTCTCCATCTGTATGTATTTAACAATCATTCAAGCGGAATTTAAAAATCTATAAAAATAAACTAAATCGTGTTTCTGTCTGTCTGTCAGTCTGTATGTAAACGTTTTTCTCGGCCACCTATGACACTAACTGACAGAAATTTGTTCACAGGGATAACTTGACAAGGGAAAAAACATAGCCAATAGGCTATAAGGCCTCGGGATAGGTGGTGTGGTTGCGTCCAAGATTGTAGTAAACTCTGCATTCAAACTCGGCATTTAACGGGCAGCTTTGAATTGCGAACTACGGGCAGTGATTGGTAGTCCGTGGCCCATGAAAACACTGTGTGATACGGGCAAACAATGACACTCTCGCCGGACTAGAAGTGTCATCAACATGACGCAACGAGCGATGGTCCCGTGCATTGCACCTTTGTTACAGTCATAGCAATGAGTTGCTTAAAACCTATTTATTCTGCTTAACACCTGATGTTGATTTGCTTCACACTTCTTCGATTTCCCAGCTTAAGCTATTTGCTCTAGAAAAGAACGATGGACATTTTATGAAGCACTGTACCGATGGAGTCGACCATTTAACTAAACAGTTTGTCGACACCCAGATGCACGCATGGCAGACAAACATCAACGTTTTTCTTGTTAAAAAGTGAATTAATTTTTTGTTATCCAGCATGTTTAGATTATTTTGTTATGTTTTAATATTTTGTTCGATAAATTTCCTAGTTAATTATAATATATTAAGTTAATTTTTATATTTTGTTTTTTATTTAAAATCTAATCACAACGATTCCTTACTGACTTTAGGCCACTATGACCAAAATTACACATAATACACAAACGCATTTGACAATAAGAGTTGAGATGAGAATTCAAAATCTCTATATTAAGGCCAGCTTGTTAATAAGGGCATTTCAATCCAGTCCGACGGCTGGACGCAATGAGGGACACGGCTGGCTCAACCTCGTTTGCCATGTGGGGTCAACTTCTCGCGTGAGACCGAGGCTACCAGTTTTTTGTCCGTCTCTTAAATCCAGACCAATCTTATCCTCTGACACTGATGTGTGATTCCAAAAATCCCCTCTTCCTGCATAGCACCCGTAAAACTCATCAAATCCTCGATGGAGGGGAGTGTACTCTTCAGAAAAGAAACCAAGATGCCACTGCAAAAAAAAAGGAGAAAGTTTAACAAGTACATCAATAGGTACCTTCTGGTGGGGTGGACGTGGGTGACTGATGATGTAGAATGAAAAGCTCAATAGTGAAAAAGTAGGACCACAAGGAATCGAACCCCCATTCTTCTGCATTGCAACATGATGTGCTACGATTACACCATGGTCCCTTACCATTGAGACATATAAATTTGGGATGTCATTTGTTTCGATTGACGTCACTACACAGCCCCCCCCCTCCCTGCTAGAGATGAAGGCTTGAGGCTCGATTATTGTGTTGTCTCTGTTAGCTAACCCAACTCCAGTGAAGTTGAGTTGAGTTGCAATGCAGGCGTCATGGGTTAGAGAGAGAGAGTGTGTGTGTTGCTAAGCCAATGCTGGGTGCTGTGGGTTGAGGAGCGTGTTCAGATTTCGGGTAACCATTTGACGTGTGTTGAATGATGACATAAGGATGAAAAGCTCGATGGTGAAAACGTGGGACCACGAGGAATCGAACCCCGCCCCTCCGTATTGCAACGTGATGTGCTAGCCATTACACCATGGTCCCATATCATTGAGGCATAGACATTTGGGATGTCATTTGTTTCGATTGATGTCATTACAGGGTACATACCAACGAGAGGTGACCAGTCGAGAACAGGGGATTTCGATTTCACCATTGTAGTGGCTATTACGTACTTTTTAAAGTATTATTTTTAAGTGATAGGTAACTACCACATTCCAGTAAACTACGTCATACTAGATATATATATCTCCAAGCGCTTCATAGTATGTCAGGATGTAGTCAGATATGGATCCATTGTTGTTTGGGTGTATTGCAAAGGGGGTACTAGATGTACCTTTGAGTTCACTCGTCCTTGACACTAACGTCTTTAATAAATACGTTGATTGTAATTCCCTTTAAATGCAACTGATAAATCGACAACGTCTCTTGAGTCTCCATCATCGTTTCTCATTTCTTAGTTGTCTGAGAAATTCAACGTCTTACCGAAAGCTTTTGAAAAAACTTTCTCAAGTTATTTTTCGTTTCATTTTATAGTCTGTGGATATTGCTGAGCAGAGAGATTTTGTAAAAATATTTGGTTTGCAAAACAGTAAGTAATAGGTTCTAAGATGTGTATCTTTCTTTTAATGAGACGCTTAGCGGTAAGGGTACAAGTATGAAATGCTGGACAAATAGAGATCATTCCTCTACAAAGAGTGATCGCTTGTTAAGGATTATGTTTTTATTACTCGATGTGTCGCTTTTTTGTTTTAGATCGTTCTTAAAGATATCATATCTTAAATATGAATGTTGAACTCCATTATAAAAATAATTGATTCAAATAGCGTCTGCTTTCTTAGCATTGTTTGTTTTTAATGAACATTGTGAATAGGATGGTTCAGATGTTTAACTCTTTTATTAATGATGATATTTTTGCATGAATTTTACTTGACTGATAACATATTTTTATTTACTTGTCATAAATGCCGTCCCCTATAAAATGCTGCTCTCTACTAAACGCCCTATCCAAAAGCTGTAATTTGTAATAAACTGTAATTTGCAATCAACATCGAAGCGTTAGTTAGTGGACATACAATATTCGTATTTATTTGCGACGCGCCACTTTGGTATGTAAGCTCCCTAAAGTTTAGCTACCCCTACAAACTAAATGATTATTTCTTTTCCCAATTTTAACAAGGGATCCTGCTGTGTTTTGGACAATACTCAAAAATGCAAACGAAATAAAATTTTAACAGGTTTCCGACTTTTTTCCAACTTTTCATGACAAAAAGACACTTCTGATATTCTTCAAATTTTGGAGATATACTGTTATGTTCACAGTCTTATTTTCCAAAAAAATATCCTTGAATTTCATTATGGTATAATGTCTAGTAAGCTTGCAAGAACACAAGATATGGATAGTGAAGAAAAATATGTTTCTTTGCCTTGTAGAGTCCTCAGAATATCTATTTGGACCGCCGATGCTATGGTAAAGTACTAGCTTATTTGAGGTACGTCGAGGTACATCGTTATTATAATTATTATTATTATCATTATCATTATTATTATTAAACAATAAAGGATACGAACAATCTGATTGATGCGGGTGCTGTTCCTACAAACACAACAGGTATTTCCTGTTCCTGTGGCAAAGCATGCAAGAATCTTCGTGGACTCAAGGCTCACCAAAGATCTTGTCGTTTAAGATATGTTTCCATGTAGTCGCTCTTTGCTTATAGCAACACTTGGTGAGAATGTCCTTTCCCAAGTTGGAAGATCAATAAGCACTAAGCAAGTCGTAGCTGCATTATTAAATGATTACCTGATTCAATAGTCACGTCTCAATTTGCCTGTCATTGCAAGAACAGTACGGATAGTACTACTTCTTACACTATTTATATGACACTCAGAAACCCTTTATTTCCTTTCGATATGCAATTTACATAAAGCACTGAGTTAAGTTAGAATCTAACAACTGGTGTGCATTGCAGTTTTAACGCAGTTGTTGATACAGTTTCAAGTAATTCGCTGTCGATCTTTGCGTAGGACATTCGTATTTGACTAAACGTGTTTCTACTTTTATCAGTAAGGTTTAGCTGCGCTTGTTTTTAACTGCTATTTCCCTCAATGATTTATAGTGTTCCTCTCCTCTATTAGTTTATAACAGTTACTTACTATTGGGCAAATACCACTAGTGTTTAATTAAATTTTTGCTTACCAAGCCGCCAATTATTTATACCGTCAAATAACAATAATGCGAGAACAAGAATTCGTTTTCTCATTAGGCCTATTCAATTAACCTAGCTGTAGTGGACACTGATTGGTCCAAAAACACAAGACATTCAGGCAGTCCAATTTCTGATTGACTCTTTCAAAAATACAGTTGGGTATACTCTTTTTACACCTTTCATTTCGATCACTCTAACGATTGTACTCTGAGGAGTGTCAGACGAAAAAAGACTTTTAAGTACACAATGTTTTCTCTATCTATCTATCTATCTATCTATCTATCTATCTATCTATTTATCTATCTATCTATCTATCTATCTATCTATCTATTTATCTATCTATATGTTTTTTTTATCTCTCTGTTTATCTATTTCTGTATTTATTTATCTATCTATTTGTCTATTTCTGTATATATTTATCTATCTATCTATATATCTATCTATCTATCTATCTATCTGTTTATGTATTTTTTATCTTTCTATTTATCTTTTCTGTATTTATTTATCTATCTATCTATCTATCTATCTGTTTATGTATTTATTTATCTCTCTCTAGATCTATTTCTGTATTTATTTATCTACATGTCTGTCACTTTCCTTCCACATATTCCTATCTCTTGCCATCCCTTTGATGTTACTGTAGTATGATACATTCACCTAATCTTCAATATTGTTCATGCATCTCTTTCTCTGCCTACCTCCGTCTCTGTTCCCTGTGATATATCCTTCAAGAATCAAGAATAGCAATAAAACAGCATATACAATAAAACAGCATATACAATAAAACAGCATATAAAATAAAACAGCATATACAATAAAACAGCATATACAGTAAGACAGCATATACAATAAAACAGCATATACAATAAAACAGCACATACAATAAAACAGCATATACAATAAAAACGCATATACAATAAAACAGCATATACAATAAAACAGCATATACAATAAAACAGCATATACAATAAAACAGCATATACAATAAAACAGCATATACAATAAAACAGCATATACAATAAAACAGCATATACATTTGCACCTTCTGCTGCGTTGCGTTTCTTTTCTTCCAGTTTCTTTTTCTCTAGTTCCATTTTAAGGCGACGATTACTCCGATGACTCTTTGTTTGTTCCCTTGGTGATATCAGTTGGTCAGTGTCGAGTTTGAGCTCATCCCTGGGAGATAGTTGATCCTCGTCAAGTAAGAGCCCATCAGCTTGGTCACCGTCTTGATTTCTATGAAAACAGAAAGAATTGTGATAACTACATACTAATAAAGTATTAAGCTGTTTTCGCAGTTAACACATCGAAAACATACATATGAGCTTGGACAGGGGCGGTTTTAGACTATGGCGGACAGGGCGGTAGCCCGGGATCCCGCGCTCAAGAGGGTTTTCGTACTCTTTGATGTATACACATGCTGCACTGCATATAAGAATTATTACACACGATAGACACAGTGAAAGCCACATATTATGTGAGCTAAATTGGGTGAGATATTGACAAATATACATCTCATTAATAGGACCCCGCGTTGGAAAAGTGCCCAGGGCCCCACACGTAGGAAAACAGCCCCTGGCTTTGGAATATGAACCATAGCCTTGATCACGCTGCTACTACTGGCTATGTGATTGCACTCTCTCAATTGGACGGGAGACTGGGTCGGCTAAGGTGCGATTGGTGGTTGTACGCTGGCATCTATCCTTATTCCGATTCAAGCTAGTGTCGTACATTCTGTAATAAACTGCAATTCCGATTCCTTGTTGAAACAAGTCAAGAATCTTTGTTTTCATACAGTACATAGAATTATTGGTGGGCTGACAAAGTTGTACAAGTGCGATAATCTCCAATTTCGGGCCTCGTCGGTGGCGATCGCGACGCCGCCGCGCGCCGGTCCCTCGGGGGTGGCCGAGGCCATGTCGACGACACCGCTCATGCGCCCCCCGTACTCGACCGGGAAGCCGCCCGAGAGCAGCTCGATCCCCTGCAACGTCCGGCCGTCGACGATGCTGGAGTAGCCCTGGAAGTCCTGCAGGTGAAACGGGTCGTACAGCTCCAGTCCATCGAGCAGGATCAACGCCTCGTCGGTGGCGCCCCCCCGCACGTGAAGGCGCGAGGAAGCATCGCCGCCCGCGACGCTGGCGGCGGTCGCGAGCACCCGCAGCGGATCGTTCGATCGGTGGGGGGTCGCGCGCAACGCGCGTGGCGGGATCGACTCGACGGTCTCCGCGCGGGTGTCGTCGAGGACACCGCTGGAGGTGACGAACACGTGCTCGGCCTCGGCGAACAACGGCGAGAGACGGATCTCGACCGACGTCACCTCGCGGGCCCGGACCTCGATCGCGTCCAGCCGCGCCGTCCGGAAGCCGGGCCGGTACGCGTCGAGCGAGACGGCACCGACGGGCAGGGCTGCGAAGTGGACCGTGCCCGCGGCGTCGGTGCGACCGACCTCCCCGGTCTCCCCCATCTCCACCCGGACGTCCCCGATCGGATCGCCGGAGCGCGCGTCGACGGTGCTCACCGAGACCGATCCACTCGGCGCCGCCGCGACGACCAGCCAGACTCCGCGCGGTCCCGGGCGCGCCTCGAGCCCGTGCACCTCTTCCAATGTATTTACTGGATGGATTGTTTGCATCTTTATAATATACTACGAATCCTTCAATGCTTTCAGAAGCGGAGTAATTCCAATACAACATTACGGTTTTGGTGTCCAGGGAAAATCCACTTAAATTCGTAGGGGACAACATTGGCACTAAAATAGGAAGAAAAATGATAAGAAAATGGTTGGGGCGATAGATGGATAGCATCGGCTTAAAAACCTTGCTTTACTTTTAATAGCTTTAATTGCTATTGATGAAGCTTAATATTCATTTCACGTTTTAGCTTTAGAATGCATGAGGGGAGCATAAATATGCTGGGAGAGCTGAGACAGCTTGTCAAAAGTCTCATTTGATATATCTAGTCTGGTTTTAGCATTAAATGGTTATGATAAAAATGCCAAAAGTATATCGATAGCATAAATTGAACAAATCATTGATTTTAACCAGTTTAACGTGGAAGTTATAGAGTTAAAAACGATTTATAAGTTTTTGTCAGCATTTAAGCCGATAAAATTAAAGAACTGAAAGATTGATTAAAGAGGCACTTCAAAATATTTTTCATTTTTACGTCATAGAACCAAAATCCTTCTTAGCTGCCTTGGTAAATCAAGACTTGAGATACTTCCACTCGTTACCTTCTTGCTTCTGGTACCTTTAGTTAATTGCTTACGGTATTGGACTAGTAGATCCTATGATTAACAGTCCGGTACTTTCTTTCAACACCTTCATGCTACGTTGATAATTTCAGTTCAGCTCAAAGAAGCTGCAGCAATAAACTTCTTCAGGCTAATATCTCTTGAGGAGACCGTAACTTTAGGACAACGGCACTTAATGGCTACTGCACTCGAGGGCTACAGCACTTGACGGTTAAAGCACTTGATGTCTACTGCACTCGAGGGCTACAGCACTTGACGTTTACAGCCCTTGATGGCTACAGTACTTGAGGGTTAAAGCACTTTATGGCTACGGTACTCGAAAGCTACAGTACTTAGGCCTATGGCACTTGAAGGCTACAGCACTTGAGGGCTACGACACTTGTAGATTACGGCACTTCGAGGGTACGGCACTTGAGGGCTACGGCACTTGTGGATTACAACACTTGAGGGCTACGGTACTTGAGGGTAACAATACTGCGGAAACAGGCACTCCAAGGCTGTGGCACTTCATATACACTAGTCTTGTACTTGATAGGCTGCAAGGTTGGATTGCTTTGTTATATAATAGTGTGACGAAAGTTGTAATATGGTCTCGTTTGTTTAGATTATGTGGAAATGCCACTTATTATTTGAGTACCAATTTTTTTAAAAGGTGGAGCTTCGACAAGCCCAGCGTGGATACTTAAAATGTTTATTGCGTTCACAGGCGAGAGTGTGAAGGACGTTTACTTGTTGTGTTTGGCAGATCAGAACTTGAAAAATTTGTGAATGTCGTAGATGCAGGGTCCAGTCGAGCAAACGTAAACTGAAGTATGATGTTCTGGAGTCTCTTATCTCTTACTCGCTGACGGGCCACGGATTTTCAGGCTAAAGTAATGATTCCCTAGAGGGTTCTAAACTTATAATTTGCGCTCCTGTTAGTTAACAGTTATAACCTTCTCAAAGCAGACGATTTTTGGAGCCGGCAGAATCGTCATCTTCTATTGAAATCAAAGTTCAGAATTGTCAATCATTTGTTTAAGTTTGTAAATAGCGACTAACCAAGCGTTTTTACCCAATTAATCAATGGCAGTGTTGTATTCGTAGTAACGATGTAAGGCAGGGATTTAAAACTGGTGAACTCTTAATCTTGGGACCTGTGAGCTTACCTCTAATTTATATCAAGTGTAACCAAAACCATTTGCGGATCCAGTAATTAATTGTAAAGGGAAGGGACAATGTTAACGCTCGAGAAGGTGGGTTCCATGGTTGTCCTATGACATACTCGTTGCCCCACATCGACATCCTAATCGTCCTTACTGAACATTCCAAACCGAACAAACCAGCCAAACCACTTAATCAGCCTATCTTTAGTTGAAATTACAGAGGCAACGTTTATGGGCCAAAGGGTATGTACCAGATCCTTAGTAACGACTCCTTAGCGGTGTCGAAATCCCTCCCCCCCCCTCTCTGGATCTGGCACTGTTTAAGAGCCTTACCAGTAGCTCTGTCCATTGGATGAATGTATCAAACGTTAACCACGCAAGTGTTGCTATAGCATTTGCTAAAAGAATGAGATGACATTAGCCATCTAATAAAAGCTTGCGTTGTAGAAATTCTTATCACCCGCTTTTAATACCATGGAGACCAATATCGGTGCAATACACGTAATAACTGGCTCCTTTCCAGTTTATCTAAGTTGTTGAACTTCACAGGAGTCATCAGTACTGCATCTTGCGATATTTGGCCCAGGTTAGGTCCTTGTCAACAGAGAAAAACTGCGTAAGGAAATCTTTAATTGTTCTTTTATCTAAACCAAGTGTCTCTAAAAATTCTAGAGCTATGACGATGCCTGTACGGCGAAAACGTTTAGCGAAATAAATCCATTACTAAACGCAATAGTCAGCCTTTACTGATGCACTTGAAAGACAGTCTGTGACACGCCTCAGAACGCAAAATAAACATTAATGTGTACACTCAAAATTTATATATTTATACATATTATTTTAAGGCATACTTTAATCATAACACCTCTGCGTATCTTCGTATCCGTAGTTTAATTTTGCCATTTGATGTTAAGTTTCACTTTCACAATTCAAAACGAAAACCGAACTTTTCAGCTTAGGAACATTTAAACGTTCAGCAGATGGCACGATGTGGGCCAATGTGTCGATACTGATTTTCCTATATACTCGTTATATTATCTACCTATTCTTTGCTGTACTCGATCCACACATGCACGTCATGGTTTCGGTATTATTCTGTGCCCTCTGCTGGCTGGTTACTGGGCCGTGTTCAACAAGCGTTCAAATGGATCATTCACTCATGAACTCCGTTATCGCGATGAGATGTCGACGTTGCAAAGGATCTCCAAATTTAACGATGTTCAGCTGCTCTCTCCTTTACTACATAACTATTGCTCCCATGCCTTCCCTGGGCCTGCTCATAGGTGTAAATGGCTTCCAATCATTAGAATTAGGGTCATAATATTTTGCTAGGAACTTATTCCCATGTCGGCACGTAGTGGGGAGTTCTGTTATTGAATTCAAAAGACGCGTTTTGTCGGACCTCATCAAAGTGATCTTCTCCTCGAGGCAGAGAGGGCAGCGCCCGCCTAACCGGTCGTACGATGGCATCGACTTAATGATTGACCACTTCGTAAGAAAAGGCTTGGCCTTCTCCTTCAGTTCCCATACAAATTTGGAGAGCTCCGTCTCTTGTTTATAAGTTAATTTCCTAAACGACTTTAAGTAATTGCGGTACCGTTCTTTAAAAGTCCTTCCTGATATCCCTATTGCAGTTTTGTTTCATTGCCCGTGAAAATTTCAGCTTGGCAAACAACTTCCTTTTGTAGGCAATGATCTTCTAACGGGCACAGTTCCTTTCTCCTGCAGTTACAGCTCTTTTCTTCCTCCTTGGTGTTAATGGCATTTATAACTGCCTTGTTATGGCTGTTGATTATAGCCTTGATATTTCTTAGGCAACTGTAGCTCACTTTAATCGTTTGTCTGTTGCAAACCTTGCGTAACTTATCAGACGTAGGGAAATGCTTGTCTATCAAGTATAGAAATGTACCTGCCACGTTTGTTTCGACGGAGTTGCTGTATGGAGGGTTGAACCGCATTATATTCCTTTTTTTCGTTTTCTTAGATTGTGGAGTTTTACTTTGGTCTGGGATTGGTATTTCAATGACGTCTTAAAACCGGGCCCGTAGCTACGGGGGGGGGCATTCAGGGGCAATGCCCCCCCAAACTTTTAGAATGCCCCATTTTCTTCTCTGTGAGTGTAGCATCACCACAATAGCTTGCATTTTTCATGGAGATGAGGGGATTTGAATTCACGACCCCATGATTGAAACAAAACCTTAACCACTGGAACATCACGTCCAACAATTAAGGTGATAAATTTCGAGACAACCTCCCGTGATTTCTCCTACAGTCAGTGGGTACGGGGAATCAATTAAAACAATTTATTGCGTTGCGGCTTTAAACGTTCATCAGTGCAAGATCTATCTATATATGTGCTCAGCAGACAAATTGCATCATATGCATTTCTCAATGAGGGGAGCATTACCACAATAGCTTGCATTTTTCAAAGAGTCGAGGGGATTCGAACCCACGACCCCGTGTTTTGGGGCCTCTCGCACCAAAAGCACACAATATACACACCTCATTCAGTGTCAAAAATAGTCATCTCTGCCACTATTGCGATACATATTACTGTACGGGGCTGGAAGGAGGTCACAACGACACAGCTAAAATCTGTTGGCACTTTTGTCCATTCAAATCCGAACAATTATAAATGGCTCGCTATGAGAGGACATCAATGTTTAGAACGCACTGAAATGCATTGCTGGACAGGGTTCGGCTACGATCACTACATTGGACCCCCCTGACTATTAGAAGGAGGCGTCGACAACTTTTTTCAGCGGAGGAAGATAAAAGCCGCATTTGCAGTGACGACAGTGTTGTGTATATTTTAGATCAGAAGTTGGCCACCCTAACTGATGATTGATCACAGAGAGACGTTTTGAAGCTACAAGGTCTCATTTACGATAGGATCAGACCCTCTGGGTCACAACGTCCACGTATGTATGGCCTCCCTAAAACACATAAAAAAGAACTTTCTTTTCGACCGATTCTTTCTATGATTGGCTCTTGACAACATGAAATGGCCAAACGGCTTTCAGAAATTTTACAACCCGTACTTCATTTTTTTGGGGGGAAATTTTGTTAAAGACTCGTTTACTTTCGCTAATCATACCAAAACCTTGATTTGGGTTCCAACGAAACTTTTTTGTGTTCTTTTGACATCTGTAACTTGTTTACAAACGTTCCCTTAGATGAGAAAATAAAAATATGCGCTGATGCACTGTATAGAGGAAGCCTTGTCCCTCCCCAATTCCCTGAAGAAGTTTTTATGGAATTGTTGGAAGTTGCGACACGTGGTGTTAAATTCAGCTTCAATAATGAAATGTACCGACAACAGAGCGGGGTAAGCATGGGAAGTCACTTGGGTCCAGTATTAGCGAATATCTTTGTTGGCTTTCATGAACTTCAACTGTTTAAATCCTGCTAAAAGCCCATTGTTTATTTTCGTTATGTCGATGACACATTTGCAATATTTGAAAAGGAGTCCGAATGCGACGAGTTCCTCAAAAACTTAAATAGCTTACACCAAGCTCTAAAATTTACTTTTGAGAAGGAACACAACAACTTACTACCGTTCCGTGATGTTTTAATCGAAAAAGATGACACTAAATTCCGTACCAGCGTGTATAGAAAACCTACATTTTCCGGCCAATATATCTCCTGGAATTCGTTCTGCCCCGTCATCACTTTAGTACTTTACTAATGCAAGTGAAATATCGTCGCCCTCCTTTTACACACTTATTGCACTTTATACTTCCTGCCCACGACAAGCCAACGTTGGCACTGGTGTGCATAGACATAAAAAGAATCTTGCACTTCGGGCTACAGTATGGGAGACATAGGCGCGAATCATGTGGATGAGGGGAGGGGGGGGGGCTGGTTTTTCTCGACTTTCAGCAAGGGTAACAATTCTTTGATGCTCTCTTCCCCATATATCTATTTGTAAAATATCTCATTATCATATATCCATCCGTGTTCTACAGAAAATTGGTCACAGGCTCTGTGGCCTGTGCCCACTTTATCGTCAATCTTTGCACCTCTAGTGATAATATGGCAACTCGGCCTACTCTTAGGTGCCTAATAGACGGAGGGGTGGAATAAACGGGGGTGGTGGAAAATCCCAAAAACTTAATAAACAGGGGAGGGGGAAAAGACCAAAATGAAGTCAAAAAGCAATGTTTAGGATCAACTGCAACTCCCTAAACGTAAGGTAATACAACACAAACAATAGTCAGTTATTCGAAGTCATGGCACTCTCCTACATGGCTTCCAAGATTTCAAAAATGTTCCCGTCATCCTCCTACTCAGTAACAGTATTATTGCTAACATGTGTAATGTGCGTCGTCACACTTCTTCGAGCCTCGTAAAAGACCACCATCATCTTTTAAAATGTGATTGTCATATTTTAATAAAGACATTTTCTACTTGCCGGTCAAAGTACCTCCTGAAAAAAATGTCACAATGATCAGTCGGTGGAATATGATTCAGTATGTTAACGAGCTTAAAAATGCTATTCATCTAGCACAATCTTTCAAAGTAGCTGATGTACGATAGTACTACAAACTCTTATTGCCTCAGTAATAAATCCCTCAAGTCTTCATACAGCTTGACAAGATCAAATGGTATTACAATTAGCTGTCAGTTCTTTTTCGTGCAAAGGGCTAATCCATGTAGTCAGTTTGTGTTGCTGGCTTTTGCAGAACGTATTTGTGATCGGCTTATTATTTCTTATGAGCCAACCCATCGATATACGATTTCACCATCGTTTCCTTTCTCAACTCAGATTTTTATAATGCAAATGCCAATTCTGATATCTCGAGAATTGTATTGATCGAGTGAGTTGTCTAGCTCTTTATGTTAACATAAGAATTCTCTCCTTACAAGCTTCAGTTGGTGGAAGGTGAGCATTTTCAGGTGCTTTCCCGAAAGGGAAAGCCTTTAAATCTAACAAGACACATGACTGAGTGAACTCGATGAGCAAGCGGACGTGTTGTGTGACTCAGAGACAAAGTGAGAGGAAAAAGAGGACACACAAGGCAAAGATGAATGGACATCATCAGGGGGGGACATGCGATCCGTTGATGCAAGAGAAAAAGACACAGAATACGGAGAGATCTGGAAACCATACGTATCTGCCATCGCGAACCTATACTAAATTTGGGAAGTTTGAAGAAGAATAAGAATTTCAATCTCTAAACATAACTTTGGTATTAGAGAAAGTTTGTGTAACACAAACTTTCCACCCATTTTCGTTATTTTGAGGACTAGATAGTAAAAGCAATTACTTCAAATCGCAAAGAATGCTAAAAATCTTAAATAACCTTACCTTCGAGTCCCAAATTAACGGGGAACCCTACTAGTTTCTGTAATGGGGTGTTTGTTAAAAGACTACAAATCCCGCGTGTAAATGCGTGTTTATGTGTGTGTGTGTGTTGGGGGAAGGGAGAACAGAGGGTTGGGGAAATAGCAAGTTTAAATATTTCTAGCCAATTTCAACCTTTGGCACTTATATTTAAAGAGACGCAGTACTGTCCTCTTTCAATACTCAAATCAAAACATTAAAAAACCCGAACTCCAATCTTACATAGCTCTATAAACTTCGGGAATACTCTTGTTCTTTCCTCCTCCTACTTGACGAAACTTAACTTTAGTTAGTTGTTAAAAGATTTGCTAGTTTAGTCTTAGTTTATGAACCATCTCTAATTTTAGATCAGTCTTTAACATCTTTCAAAACAGAATAGAATTGTCCCGCAGCAGTAGCTTTTTAGGTAGTTTTGTAGTCAAGCTTATTGTTGTTCCACTCAACCTTCAGAATCCTTTTTATACCGAAGTTTCAAAAAATGTCCGCGGCAAATACGCCCAGTAAGGTACACGCTTGGAGAAATTAAAAACATATCCTTCTTTCGCAATAATAGAATGCAGAGTCAGGGTTCAAATGTTTGTGTCTGTGATAGTTCCGATGAAGTTGAATTACGTTTGAAAAATCGTTTTTGAATGCCCCTTAATGCCACCGATGTTAAAAGTCTTCAAGCTCTCCTTCGATAGTTCTTTATCTGTAAAAGTGATATTTACGTCCTGTATGTTAACAGTAGGTATCGCCATTTTAGCAAAGCTTGCTTACTAATAGGGTCCTAAACGCAGACTCCATTTAACTTTTCGTACGTTGCAATGGACTAGGGTCATATCTTATTCCATCCAAACCGGACGCCTGGTTGCTCGATGGCTTGGGCCCAGCCCGGTAGAAACAGATTTTACGCCAGCCGCATCATAAGGATTGATAATAAGGAAATCCGAAAAGTTCTTTGGCAGTAACAGGGGGCAAAATAGACACTTCCGCGAATTTCAAAGGGCATTGATAAGAAGGAAATCCATTGAATATATTAATTCTATGAGGAAATCCAAAAAGTTCTTTGGCAGTAACAGGGGGCAAAATAGACACTTCCCGGAATTTTAATGACGTAATTTTTTGGATACGAAAGCGAGGCGGGAGTGTCCACTTGTAAACAAAGCGACTCTGTGAAGAGCGTTTGATAGTGAAATACAGTCTAACTTCACGGAAAGTAGTAAAAGATGAAGAAATTTAATCAAATTGTGTTTTAGAATCAAAGGCAGAGCTCCGATCGCCTCGAAGCCCAGTCAACTCCTAAGTGATGAAAGCTGCCAACAGATGCCAGTGTAGGTGCCTGTGTGATACAAATCACTTGACTTGCATTAGATTACCAAAGGGGTTATACTTAACACTATAATAGTGGAATTTCGATAAACCCAAATTGGTCATTGCTTTTGATAATTTATCGATGACTTTTGAAATTATTGCTCAATTTCGGTTTTCCTATATATTTTATTACCGCTTACATCTACCTTATTGCTACTGATAACAAGTAAACGCTTTTGCAAGTAGGTGGAAATCAGTAAACATTCCTTTAACTCGTTGGGCGCATTTAATCAATGGAGGACCCCTCCTTTAGCAAAACTGACAACGTGGAAGCATAAAAAGGATTCCAAACAATAACTAAGAGCAATTATTAAAAGCGTATTTTGTAGTTTAACAGTCCTTCAAATAGGATGTTCAAATGATGCTTTCAAAACATCGATCAGTTTTTGTTTCTGATATTCATTCTCAAAAACCCTCTCCCGACAGTAAAGGCGAACCAAACATTAATCGTTAACTTAGTCACGGATATTATTTTGTAAATTTGTACCACAGTGTGTAAAAGAGAGCTTAGGAAGTCTCGGAAACAGACGAAACGCTAACTAAATAGTAGATCCTTGCTGGCATATCTATCTACAGCTTGTAACCTATTACATGTGACGTAAATAGTAACCAAAAATTGCTGTTACCGTGCCGATACGTATTTTTCAAAACGGCATTCAGTGGTTGTAACAGATTCTTCTGTTACTCGGAATGACTACGAGGCTATGAAGATACTAAAAGAAAAATTCTTTTTCCTCCAAGCATTATGTATGAACCCTCTCGTGTATGTTTACTTTTTGTCTTTTGCCTTAAGAACAATCGAGAGGAAAGAAAAACCTATCAGTGGATAAACATTTAAATCTCCATCTTCATAAGTTGACCGTGCTTTAAAAACAATAGAAATATTTACAAGCACTATATAAAATACATAAAATACATTGTTAAAAAATTCTTCGATAAAACCGTTAAAACTACAATACATTAAAAATTACCACTATAAAATTCCTACCTACTATACTAATTACAAGTTGTACTTAAAATCTATTGTTAAAATACTCGTGTCAATAAACAGAAGAAGATGAAAATAAATATAAAAATTCAGAAAGGGTATTATGGGAAGCCAAATTCCAATTCCTATTTCTAGAAACCGTTTTAAGAGACGAGTGGAATTTTGTTTACAAGGAATTACGCCAGCCTCGTCTTGAGGATCCCACTGCCGACCTGGCTGCGTCGGGCCATTTTTGAGGGAAAGAAGGAGCGCCGTCATGAGGACCCCGCCTTGTGGTTAGGTACTACCCAACATACACGTGGGAGACCGACGCCGCAAGGGTCACCCTGTATGGCAAGTGCAGTCAGGCACACCCTCATTCCCCGAAACAGCTGTCTTGAGGACCCGCACCCAGCCCACAGTGGTCAGAAGCCAGCGTAAACCATTTTAAACATTTCTACTTTATTTTGTTGGTCGTGCCGTTGTTTTGTTTATGAAGCAATAATAAGATCACGCTCATTCAAACCTAACGGTCCCAAAGTTTTGAGCTGGTACTGCCAAATTGAGTCTTTAAAGCGTAGCTGGTTTTCGTTATCTGCGCTATTTATGAGAGTAAAAGACCAGTCTTCTATACCGTAATGGTCCTGGGCTGTAAAATGCGAATGTACATTGCTTTGTGGCAGGATGTGCCGTGTTAAGAAGGGACAGGAGTCTACACCACTGAGCTCTTGGCATTTTTGAAATTAAAGCCCTCGGAGATGTCCTGAGATGTAACAGATTGCGATTGTCTGGGCATGTGAAACGATCAGAATCTAGGATTAATGAGTGCAGGGTGGCAGAAAACCGGGAACGCGGGTACGGCGTTCCCTCGAAGCGAGCTCAAGTCAAGCGAAGCGAGACCTCAAGTCGCATAAGTCATAAATGAAGAATTGAGATTGAAATATGGTTGTGGAGATATAAATATGTTGCCAGATCTTTCAGCATTCATGTAGTATAATTGTGCAACAAACGTCGATCAGCCTTTTTGATTTGATTAATTTTCAAAAGCGATCCCAAATGGGATGTGACGGGATGAAAGTGATCACTGTCTTATGAGATTGTTCCTTCTTGTATAGAAACACGTTGTCTGAGAATGATTAACTGACCTTTTTGGTGTTCTAAATCAATATTCATACTACTAACAGTAAGGAGCGGAACCAGTAAGAACTCCCTGAATTTTTATGTCATTGTAGGTACAGTACACTTCATTATGCAACAATGCAAAATCATTACCTCAAAGGAAATTTTGCCGTTATTTTCCGCGCTCCCTCGAAGTTTTCAGTTTTCTTCCACCAAGAATGAGTGCACCACTTTGGAAGTGAAGGGACAAAAGACCCTTGGACGTCCAAAAAAAACAAGGAAGGAGTTTATAAATGATGAACTGAAGAGAATGGATGTGACGCAGGATATGGCTCCAGATTGTGATAACTTTTTAGTATGACTATTGAATTGACAAAAGTGGCATTTATCTGAAAAGACGGCAAAAATATTGAAGGTAAAAAAAGCTGATGCTTTTAGAATTAAAATTTGTAGCCAAAATCTATTTCCATCTAGAATAACGAGGGGATTTTCTTGACGCGTACGTCTGACACTGGACTGCCGCCACCAGTTTCTACTACAATATAAAATCCCGCGAAGATCTGTGTGGAGAATATATTCTAAGAAATTATTCAAGGTGTAGCTCGGAAAAAAACGCCGAATTCTGATGTCGAGGTTCATGTATTTTTCGTACCGTAAGTAACATTCTTTGCGGTCGGATTGAAAGGTACAAGTAGGATCCCAAGATCATTGTTTAGAAATATAGGCGTAATAAAGCCATGTCGTAATTGATAGACCTAATGAAAGAATTATACACTATTGTAGTGATTCAATGTTAAATTTGAAATTTCCCACTATTAACAAAACATGTCCAACTGTCTGATTTCTTCAGATCAGAAGAGATTTTAAAAAGTTTTATAGAAAGGCCCCAACATCTAGGCCAATCTGCTTCACCGATAATATTACTTTTTAAATTGCAGTATTGTTGACACTATTTAAGGATGCAAATATTTTTGTTCGGGTTCTATGACATTCTAAGACAAATAGTACAAAATTTATACGCGCTGCAGATCGTAAGACCTCTGTAAGTAAGGTTTGTCGGCCTATCGACATTTGTTATAAATAGCTGATTTCTTGAGTTACACAAAGGATCTCGAGTTTGTCAACGTCTAAGGGGTTGAAGGAAATGGTTTATATGCATAGGGCCTACCGGGAGTCCAAAAAGTTGGGAGTCGCTATCCTGGAAAGATGTGGTGTGGAAGGACGTCGTGCACCAACATAGGAAGCCAGATATAAAGTTTGATCAACAAAGATTTGGTGAATCATGGGCACGCAAAACTTACGGTTATAACTTGTTCCCGACGTTTCTGAGTCATCTTGACACCATTCTCAAGGAAATTGTGTTACAATCAAGCTCTATCTATATAACACGTAAAGAGTGAAAAACTAAATATTATCTAAATATTGTCTAAATATTATCTAAATATTATCTAAATATTATCTAAATTCAATCGGTTTGCACATGGGGACCGGCTTGCTCTTGGAAATGTGTAGCATGTCTTTAATTAGGCAATCGAACTTGCTAACACATATAGCGAGCACGTGAAAATTGTCCACTAGGTTTTGTGGAATCTGTCTATTGTGTTTGGGCTTGTAACGCTTAAAAATAGAAGACGCTTTTCTTTTGTGGCCTTCTACGAGCTCATTTTAACGCCCACGGGTGTAGCCAACATACCCTGCATCGCACAGGTGACATTTAAATTCGTATACTACGCATTGTTGGTTAACAATAGGGGGGTTTATCTCTTTAGCCTTGAGATCACTGTAATTTAGGAC
The DNA here is from genome assembly GCA_010016025.2 of Alatinidae sp. Z8VKAUB7J3. Lineage (NCBI taxonomy): Eukaryota > Metazoa > Cnidaria > Cubozoa > Carybdeida > Alatinidae > Alatinidae sp. Z8VKAUB7J3. Next base: position 230,219,509 of record JAAAKM020073195.1, read on the forward strand.
TGGTAACCACAGGCTGGATGGTTGTTTTAATTTTTCAACTACGGTATTTTAACCTGTTTTTAACTGTTGTGGTCGAATTCTGATCTTTGAAGGGGTGGATTAATCAAAGTGATCTATGTATATCAACATCCTGTGAACAGAGAAAGCAAACAATGACCTGACTAAAGGTTTTGAAAAATAACAGGTCTGGGGAGATTGGAATAATCGGGTAGGAGGCATTACGCTATTAAACCGGAAACGCTCGTTAGGCAAGAACGACCTTGGTTACGTGGTGGCAACGACATTCTTAATACAGTGCTTTCTTAATGCCGCTGCAAAAGCGTCCACACTACAGGAAGTATTAGGCAATATGTGTTAAAGATTTATGATAGGTTAAGTTAACCTTTAGGTATAATTCGTAGAGAGAATTCTTGTATAGATGAGAACTCTAAATCCGTAGGAATATTATAGGCGCCTCGCAGAAAATACTGTGCTGAGCATGTCGTTGCTACCACGTAGCCAAGGCCGTTTCACTTTGTGGTTTAGTAGCGTATACTGTAGTGATAAAAACGAATGGAAAGTTTATAAAGGGCCCTGCCCTTAGCCCCTGAACCGGAGGCCTGTAATGGTGCGAACTCTTGTGAGCTCTTGAGAAGAAAACCACAATTCTATTGTCGTGTTCATAGATTGTTTTTAACCTATCTCCGCCTACAAAAGCAAACATTTAGTTGATCGCAGTAGAAGTTGATCAACACGAAGAGTTGTGAACACGAAGATGTTCGAGGAAAGTTATTGGTAAGCTCAGTTATTTATTTTTCTTTAACTGCCCATGTTGAGTATTGTTAAACACGACCAACGTAACTATTTAACGTCGTAAAGCACGCACCTCATGGTAGTATTTTGATAAACGTGCCTAGGGTTCGGATAGGTGCCTGTGCAGTCATCTAAAATTGATGAGGACGTAAACTAATCAACAAACCACCTCCTTTTTGTAACATTACAACCCCTGGGATTGTCAGAAGGTACCTATTGAATAATGAAAACTTCTTCAAATTGATATGTAAAGACGGAAATACAATGATTTCCCATAAGCTATAAAAATGGCAAAGAGTTTATGAATAAACAATCTTTTGTGAGTGTACGAATTTGCGAACCGCAAACGCAATCTAGATGCTTGATGGCTGTATTCAAGGATGTATTGTAGGAGTACTTCTGTTTACGACGAACAATTAATGAACATAAAGTTTATCGACAAAAGTAGGAGATCACACTTTATCGCTATCGAAACCTCATTTAACTATTTAAAAATGGGCTAAGAATTAGGAGAGATTTTCCTGATGTCACATGACTTACATAATTATGATTTCTGCCACTTCTGTCCTTGAAGGTGTCGCTCTCGTAACAGTTATTTTCTACAACTTGTTTTGGTCTCCTCGTATTCGTCATAAAACGCTTGCTCACTTCACTTCATACGATTGCTGTGATCAGTGTATGGCGAAAACGTTTAGCTAAATGAATTTTTTACTCAATGCAATATTCAAATTTTGTACTACCATCCAACGTTTCAAATAATTGTGATAATCTTGTCTACGTCATACATTAATTTTCCGCAACAAGGATTGGGTAGTTTAAGTATGTTTACAAAACGTCTGTACAAATTATTGCCGATTACTGTTTTAAACCTAATAAAAACTACCTATGCAGCTGTTATTTGACATGTTCTTAGTGTCTGGTTGATTTTATGATCTGCCTTTACCTGAAACCGGATCAGCCTCCATGCTAAGTAGTCATTTAAGCCAAAGGATTGGTTGTTCAACAGACACTGAATGTACATCAACATTACGTCATTATCATAAGACGTTTTACCAGGATTGAACTGGCGATAATACTGCCTTAATTTAACGATAGAACTGCGATATTGAGGCAAGTTTATACACAACGAACCCGCTACGTCGATTCGACGCGATTCGACGCAATTCGACGCATCGAAATGCCTGCTTGACAGATGCTAGACAACTCTTCAAATTATTCTGTATCTACGTATTCTCGTATGCTTGACTATATAAGTAATTTGCTTCTCCCCCTCCCTGCACACGTTTTCAAATGGTAAAGCTAGTCAAATACAATCTTATCAGGCTCAAAGCAAACAGGTGTAAGTTGCCTCCAATTTGCTCCTGCAAGAGAAAATGCATTTATTACTTGTATTAGTTACATTTTATAAATGGCGTCTTTTTTCATATTCACCATTCAATAGATCTAATGCAATTGCCTTGAATTATTTATTACTATAAAATTGATGGTAACAGCACGAATTAAGCATAGTTCTTTCCAGTCCATGACAAATTTTATGTTATGATGACACTGTGGACTTGCAACTGCCATTTCTGCAGTTAAGCGAGCTGCTGACTGCGGACTTGTCATACGAGCCTTGGATAAAAACAAGCATGATATTTTTGTGTTATATGTCCTTTGATTTATCAGCATCAATACACATGACCAAAATATGCACTATAACGTGTTTTCACTCCACAATAATGCGAAGTTCAAATGATACAACAGTGATGAAAAGATCATAGATGAACAATCATGAATGTTGAATTTTGGGAAATTTATTCAAACTTATTCCGTCTGCAGGTTAATTTATAAATAGCGTTTCGATATCCATTGCATTGCATGAAAAGACCCTTAAGCAAATCACGAAACTTCACCAGCAAGATTACAGTTAATCGAAAGTCAAGATATCAAAGTATTTTTCTCACTGTCGAATTTCCTCGGTATGACTTAAGAAATCCTTGTTCTTCTTTCTTCCTTGTATAGTTGCAGTTGTGAATCCTAATTCATGCACACACTTCAGCAGATCTCGAGGTCCTGTCAGGGTTTGCTCGTAAGTAATATTCACTGTTTCTTTCATGGTGTGTATTGACACAGTGCTGACACCACGTTCTCCTCGAAGACAGCTCTCCACTAAGGTGGTTGACGATGGATGACTTAGGCCTGGAACCTAGAAGGGAGAAATTACAAGTTTCATACTACAGATTCCAATGCCTACCTAATGTTTCAATGTATCAACGATTTTTTGTGGCAATAATAGTAGATAGTTGACTTAGAGATACAGGTCGAGTATGCTTAGTGATGTATTTATGCAGAAGTTTTCATGGTTTGGTGATGACGATAATAATGATTTTTTTTTAAACTTCAACATTTATTTCGTAATTTCACCTATTACAAAAATACCAAGTCAGACACTCACTGCATAGATTGTAAGTTTTTAGTGAGTTTTTTAATTAAGTTGTCAATCTCACAAACTTGTGTTATCCATCGATAGGCGTTGTCGCCCGACAGGAGGTTGTCCATGGTCCCCCAAAGATTTGCCGAATGTCAATTTTTTCCGTACGCACTTTTCAGCTTTATGAAAATTGAAATTGATTGCGACAGACATTGTGTCACATTCACTGCAAGATGTGCATATCGACACGAAACACCCCTTTCCACACGATGACCAAAGGCACTTTAGTGGAATGTGACGAATAAATTTGAACCCAGCCTACTTGCCCCACCTCCCCCTCTAACACACACACAGACACACACACACACACACACACACACGATGCGCCTTACCTTCCCCGAAGCTGAGTCCGGAAAAGATTGTAGGCGATATCATCCAACTTTTAAATAGTGAAGGATGGAGCTTGAGGATCAATAAAAGTTTCAGATAATCAAGCAAGCTCGGAAATGCTCAATGTGAGAGATGTGTAGACAATAAATTACAAGAAAAAGTTCAAACCAAAACATGAGCACAAAGTACAATAAATAGTACAATAAAAATGCAATAAAAATACAATTAAAATTTGGTAAAGATTAAATAAAAATATAATTAGGATACAATAAGAATACAAATACATACAATAAAGGTACAATAAGGATGTAAGAAATTGAATTCTGAATCAAAATGCAATTAAAATTCAATACTATCAAACTTGCTATAGTGAACTTCGTGAGTAGCTGAACTCTTTATTTATTGGGTGAAGTGCTAGCAACCATTTATATCGTATTAACAAGATCTGATAGAGCTTAACGACAGCTGGGATTTTCTGGTAGGAAAATCTGTCTGGGTCTTACAAACATAGCGAGTCTTGACTTTTGCTCGATCGTAGTATCATGTAGCAGAGCCTCCTGCTGTAAGTGCGTGAAATGTTATGAAGCCTCCTCGGGATGATATGCCGAAGCTATTTTGGGAGCAGGGAGGTGACTTATTTTGACAACAACCAAAGCGTTGGTGAAGGAGCTTTTTAGGAAGCGGTTACAAAATATACTGCAAGCGTGTGTGGCAAGCTAAAACGCAATATGGCATGGGAATTCCCGGGATATGTTTCCGGGAAAGGTCAAAACCATTTTAGGTTGCCAAATTAGCAGTATTTAAAGAGTAAAGCTCTTGTTCGGCGAGTTACAACAGGGGAAAGGACCCCCATTGACACCCCCTGTCGGCGCCTCCGTAAGACGGGGTACATGTTACATCCAAAATATATTTCTTTTACAAATTGTAGGACAATTTGTTTTGATAATAATCTTCTTTCTTCTTCCTGAGAAAGAAAGTTGGCAGCATAATTTGTGGGTTGTTTGTAATTGAGTTGGGTTGAAAGACTGTTTTTGCATCACAATCATGCAGCATTGTGCGGGCTAGGATGTTTTAGACTAAAGTCATTTGTCATTCAGGCCTTCAGGTATGAGTTTTACTCCAACAGAGAGGGCTTATTTAAGGGTTTGACTTTCATAAATGAATTGTTGTGTTTCAATTCAGTCTTCGTCGTGTTTCTTAATTTAAGTTAAATCCTAAAGTTCATTTTTGAAATGGATAAAACTCTTATGGAGGCTTATTATTCAGTTTTCCAAGTTTTCGAAATTATTTTCAAGTCACATAAAGGATAAATTCAGTTCCTTGGTAACGTAAGAAGACATGAAGTAAATGATATTTGGCCCCTTTTTGCAAGAAGGCAGCTCATACCATTTTCGCTACTTCAGGACCTTGACTAGTTAAGATAATTTTAACACACAATGAAGAGAACGTGTAATAATTATATTACACGTTCTCTTCATATACACACTATATACACACATTATATACACACACTTTTACAGTTTATGACTCCTTGGCCTGTTTTGAATTTAATGCATATATGAGGTCATTTTCTTGTGGGTTGGTACATTATTATCTTATTAAATTGTTTATGGCTCCCATTAATTTAATGGGTGCGTATCTTGATTTAAGCGCATGGATTTAAATACAGGTCCATCTCAAACCTTTATAAAATTAACATTTTTGATATGAATGAACCATTAAAAGCTACAAGTTTGAGGGGTTAGGTCTCAATTGTCTTAAATGTACCTATGTCGGTCACCGATACAAAACTTCACATATCTGTTTGATAGTTTAGTGAGCATTAATTTTTACCAAATGAAGGTATTGACTGAAAAATAAGCAAAAATATTTTTGGCTTGTGAGCTTAAGTCAAGGTCACTTTCCATAATTCTTATATAACATCAAAATATTCAAGATCCACTTGAAGGCCCATGGGACGACTTGTGGATTAACAGGGTACTAAAGCAAATCAGATTTCAATCACACAAAAGATTGGTCGAAAAGTTGGAAACTGTAGCAGCAGCAAGAGCAGCAGTAAGAGTAGTAGCAAGAGTAGTAGCAAGAGCAGCAGCAAGAGCAGCAGCAGCAATAGAAATGGAAATGCAAGAATACAGTGGTACAATTGAAGACTAAATGAATTTTTCTTGAAAAAGCATAACTTGATATTCGTTCGTATCTGCACACAATGTAGAATTACTTTACTCATCCATCAACCGGTACAACTTAGCCACGATAAGTAACAGTTAATTATCCTTTATTTCGGAAAGTCGTCAAACCTGAGCAGCAAGGGGTAAACACTGGGTGTAACCAACGCTTTCCGGATGTACGTTATACAGGAAATTAGCAATGTAAAGAAGTAGCTCCCTAGGATTCGGAATGACATGTTATGAAGATCAGAGTAGGGCAAATCTATTCAATGGACCAATCATGAATCAAATCAATAAATTTACGAGGTTTTGTCCTACTTTCTGTCCTTTATCGTTTTGTCTATTCTAATACCCTTTACAGCAGTCACCGTCTAATTGCCCGGGCACCATTCTACAAGGGCAGCGGGTAATTAGCAAAATTTAAGGATTAAAGGAAACACTTATCGGGGAGTTCTTTCTCAGGCTAGTGAAGACATGGGTTCGGTTAGACAACTTGAAAATGGGATAAAGTTTCTCGCAATTTTGTCGGTCGTTTAAACTTCAACGCACATCTAGTAGTTCTGTTGGGCCCATCAACTGCTAATTATCTCTCAATAAGAGGTCTCCTTCATTTTTCCGCACAAGGTGGAAACGCAGAGTTGATAAAAAAGTTTGCTGAAGCAGGTGAGAGTAACCTATAAATATTGCAACAACAAAAACATTTCTGTGTTAATACTTTACTGGTTTAAGTTTTTATTGTGAACTAATATCGGCAGAGGAAATGTTTCCTACGCCTGCATTGTTATTCCTGTCTCATAGAAACTGTTTATAGCACAGATTGGTAGGAAGACTCCTTCTCTCCAAATCTCCCCATACTGCAGATAACAGACAGTCTGGTGAAAGTAAAGCTTAAGGCTTAAAAGTGCTAGAAGAATCGTACTAGTTGAACAAAAGCAAACTGAAAACATGGACCATTCCAAAACATTTTTCCAAGCATGACTGGGAAAAAAAGAATGTGGTGAAGTAAGGGTTATTTTTTATAAACGAATCATTCAGGGCTTGTACTTGAAGCCACTTAACAAAATTATCACGTAAGTGAAGCGTCTAAAACTGTAGAAACTCGTTACCAGACCCCCACACGGCCATATGTAAAAGATTAAGATTTGTCATTTTGAGTAGTCGTTGTTACGATATGCCAGGGGAAAGATCAATGTTACAGTTATTATAAATTTGCGTATTTTCTCGGAGTTTTTTCCACAAAATTGGTGCCGTGAGCAGGATATCGTCGTCGTCGTTTTTTACAGTATTACAACATGCCAAAGTCGCAATTCGAAGTTTTAAAGTTAGAGAGGAGGAAACTTCGTCGAACGTTCACGAAGACATTCACGGAAGTTTCAGCTCATCATCATCATCATCATCATCATCATCATCATCATCATCATCACCATCATCATCATCATCATCATCATCATCATCGTAACCATCATCACTATACCACCACCATTATCATCATCATCAGCAGCAGCAGCAGCAGCAGCAGCATTATTATCACCAGGTTGCCATTACAGTTATCATAAATCATTGCCAATCATCATCAACATCACCACCGCCCTCATACTCATCATTTTAATTAACACCATCAAGATCGTCGTCATTATCATCATCATTATCATCATCACCCTCATCATCATCACCACCGCCATCATCATGATCATTATAATTATCACCATCATGATCGTCGTCGTCATCATCATCATCATCATCACCGCCATTATCATCATTATCATTATCATTATCATTACCATTATCACCATCGCCATCGCCATCAGCAGCAGCAGCAGCAGCAGCATCGTCGTCCTCATCGTCATCATTGTCACCGTCATCATCATAATCATCATCATCTTTATTATAAACACGGTTGTCATTGCAGTTATCATCAATCATTACCAATCATCATCAACGTCACGAACGTCACCACCGCCATCATCACCATTATAATTATCACCACCATGATCGTCATCATCATCGTCATCATCGTCACCATCATCATCAACATCACCATGCCATCATCATCATCATCATCATCATAATCATCATAGCCGTTATCAGCATAATCAATTTGATAAGAAACTGATTGCCAATTACTACTTGACTTGTCGAGAAAGACTACAACAAAAATTTGACAAACTCGAATAAGCACTCATCACGAATAACTGCCCATCCCAAAAGGCGAAAATTTACTGGAGGCAAAGTGAAACCAAACCCGTATGTAGGGTGATAAAGCTACTTTTGCAATGGTTGGTAAAATATGCAACACTTTCGTGAAATCTACCCTACATGAGTGACTACACATTGCTAGTTACAATGTCTGAGACTGAAAGGTTATTTCCAAGTGAGATTGCTCTCTAGTGGCTTATAAAATGCCCAAAATGTTTATATATCTCTCTAGTATCTCTTTAAGGGCTCTTTAAATGCGTAACCCCATTATGTGAAATCTATCCAATACCTGTTTAGAGGCTTGTAAAGTGTACACCACGTTTATGAAGGTATCCTGGAACACTTTTATGAAATGTACCCAACAGCACTCTGCTGAAAACGGACGTTGGGTGATTGATACGCTGATGTAAATGGGCTTTCCTACAATATTTTCCAAGTGCGAACGTGGACACGTTCCACATCTAAGTGTAGACGTCTGTGACCTAAGAAGCTTACACCTGTTTGTTTCCATTCTATAGTAGCGGTACACAACAATGTGTAAGATCGTGGATGGGGGGCTGTTATGATTTCTACGATCAAAAGGAGTGTGTTTGTAGCTGCTGAAATAGCAGTGAAAGTTTACCACTGCATTTTATTATGTAGAGGCGTGCCACAGTGATTCATATTGTGACATGTACTTTTTTCTAGGATCGTTACTGGAATACATGCGAACAAGAAGGGAATTGCAAGACGAGGTGCCGGTTCTCACCTGGTTACTGGCCACAGTGCCGATCTACAGTAAAATTATTTGCGTACAAAAGTTTTGGAGGCTAAAGAAGGGGTGCGACAATGGTGTATTCTTTCTGCAAGTGTGTTAAATGTATTAGCTAAGTAAGTAATAAGGAAAGGAAACATTGGAGAGTACGGTATCGCGATCACAAGACGGCAAGAAAAGTTAGGAACCCAATGCAGGCTGCTCCGGGAGGCATTCGCTCGAATATTGAAATAGAATTCTAGAATGATTGAAAACATTTGAACGTCTCGACTGGACTTAATATAAAAAAACAGGAAGGAGAACCGTAGCTCCATGCAGTAACTGCGTGCATTTTCTCTGTGTTGACATTTAAAAGCAATGTATAAACATTAAGGCCAGCAGACGTGGAGGCCATACAGAGCACATACATGCGGATCTGAGGAAGAGAATTCAAGACCAATATGCCAGACAAATCATGGAATCTTCTGATACCAGTATTTCGTGTAGCTGCTTTTCATTATGAATACGTATAGTTGACATTATCACATTCACCTCAGGTAAAGACTGATAACAGTAGAGTATCTTACATAAGACTGACCACATGGGTAGAAATAAAAATGGGAAGGGATATAAAAACTAGGCATCACTAATTATTATGATTGGTAGGGTTTATGGTGTCTTAAAGAACAATGTTAAAGAAGAGAAATCTAGAGCGTGTAAATTCATGGAGAAGGCAGAGCTATACGGAAAGATATGAAGCTAAAGGTGGCAAAAGCAATAGTAGAGTATCCTCATACATACATACATACATACATACATACATACATACATACATACATACATACATACGTACATACATACATACATGCACACATAGGTATTGAGTTGAATTAAAGAGGAAACACACATCTAAGTGCATCTGTGTTGCTGCTGGTAGAAAGCTTTAATATAGTTTACTACATTGTGTCAATGGACTGTAATACAGCTCCAGAAGACCTTGTTTTGTGTTTTTATCTGCTGTTACGAGCTTAGGTGCAAACTCTTTTGGGAAAGGCTGTAGCTCCAAGCTGTGACAGTTGTGCATTGTTTGGAACAGTAGAGAAGCATTAAAGCAGGTGTGTTTGGAACAGTAGAGAAGCATTAAACAGACACTTTATGCACATAAAAGGAAACATAAAGTTGCACATGAGTTCAAGGAAACATAAAGTTGCACACGAGAACTCGTGGTGGTGAAAGCATTAAGGCCTTTCACCAATGTGAGTCCTCATGTATACCTATGGAGATTGAACTTCTGTACTACACACTGCCCAAGACTATGTTGGCACTTGGATAGTCATAAAGTAAGGACACTGCTCATTATAATGGAGTAGGTAACAGTATTGTACTTACAAAGCCATTTTTTAGGTTATGTATATGTATCCCCTTCAGTTGTTTGTTGTTGTTTATGTTGTTTTATGATGGCCCCTTCAACAGGCGTTAGTGGCAACCTAATGCAGTGCTACTTGAGCAAGGTGATTGTCAGGCAGGTGAAGAAAATATCCATAAACTAGTCCTCATTTGGCTACAGACTGTTCGCGAAAGCGTGGGTCACGGGTTCGAGCCCTAGGCATGGGAAAGAGACCAAAGATGTCATACTGGTAGTGACAAATACGATTCAGACCAAGAAGCAGGACGAGGAGCAGTTGCGGATGTCAAGATCCAGAGTGCAGAGATAGAGAATGTAAGTAAGTTCAAATTCCTGGGGTCTTATGTTACAATAGAAGGAGACAGCACTACCGAGATCAGAGCTAGACGTGGCTAGACAAAAGTGTAACTGTTAGTCGCCTGAACGTCTGTAAATCACAACATCTTGGCTTGAATCTGAATGTGAAGTTATCGAAGACACTATTTTCGTACGGATTTGAGAGCTGGACTTCAAGAAAACAGATGAAAGTATGATATAGGGTTTTGAACTATGGCTTTGGTGCAGAGTAATGCGAATCAAAGATAGAAGAACAAATACATGGGTAAGAAGAAAAGTACCATCAGAACGTACCATGTCGGAGCAAGTGAAGAAAGATCAGGAGTTAAGACTACTGAAAGAGAAGGGGAGACAGTCTAGTACTGGCGAGAACTGAAGTAGAAGTGTGTGCAAGGGGTAGAAGGGAGAGAAGGAGAGCAGAGTGGGTTACCAGCATTGCAGAATGGAGAGGAGGAATGATGGCTGCTAAGAAGGCGGCGCATGGAAGAAATGCCTATAGTACTCACACCAGGACTAAGGTCTACAGAACAGAACAGAACAGGAAAGAACAGAAAAGACCAATCAGAGCAAAACAGAACAAAAAAAGCCAACAGAACAAAACTGAACAAAACAGAATGAACCCAGTTCATAATTTTATGAACTGAGCAAAATTAACAGTGTTTCCTTAAGGCCATTTCCTAATTCAAACAGTCATTTCTCAAAATTCATGCGAGATTTAAACGCGATATTTTGTATACAGGTATTTGGTGGCAGGGTTAACACTGTGATGTAATTAACATTGAGATTCCTCGAAAAAGGTTTTTGTGACGTCATCACTTTAGTACTCTATTTGTAAGAAACGCCCTCTAATAAACAAATTTGATAACAAATTTTACGTTGCAGTAAACGCAGGATCCAAAAGCTGGAATTTGTAATAAATGCCGCTGCGATTATAAGAGGAAATACGGCAACTTTAATAAATGTAGGCCTTTGCGTTTCAAGTCTCAAGAAGATCATTTATCGTATCTCAGGTTAGTTGCTCTTTAAACTATGCACAAATACAATACTAGAAATGCACTAGACTTTTGTTTAGTAGCCCTGGTGTTGCGTCATGCGTGCGCAGCTCTTTAGGTATCACGTAATGTTTAGATTTTTTCCTCCTTGTAAACGAAACACGTGCGGAGCATATACTAGGAAAGTTTTTGATATCTATTTCGATAAACTGCGAGGACGCAAGGAGGTTGGTATTATTACGTTTTATACGCTTTCTGTACGTCGCTTAGCCTCGCCATATTACTTAGCTCATGTTTGTAAACGTTTTCTTATGGTTATTTTCTCGTTTTCACGTGAGTTGATTGTGCGAAGAATGTGATTTACGTTGACTCAAGATATATGAGAAAATCCACATGCGACTTGGTATATATTTGACTCTAGGCAAGACGCTATACTGGGAGAGCTTTGGGCTTTAATCTCCTGACGCGTTACGTCAATTATTATTCTTTTTGTCAATACAGTTTGTAGGTAACTAGTATGGAATAACTCATCGTAAGAAAAGGAGAGGACCATAGCTTACACAGCCGTCTAAAACTGCTAAAAGCTGGAGGACGGTTAGCCTGCATTGCCAACCCCTCCTCCAAAACCCTTCTTCTTTGTGAGGAGTTTCTTAAGAGTCTTTGACGCAAGCTAGAGGAAAGTACTGTTCAACTAATCAACGAAGATTGAAATGTCCCACCAAAAAGGGGCTGTACCTCTTCATTTTAGGGTGATTTACCATACATTTTAAAAATTGAATATAGCATGCTGATGTCTGCAAAAGTGGATGGGTGCGCAAACACTGTTCTACGCCCCTTGTTTCAACTGCTCTGAAGAGGCCATAAAATGTATACACTAAAATAAGATGCCCAACAGATGCAAAACAACAAAATAAGAAGGTTCTACTTAAACGACCTTACCCTTTTTTATCAATTTTGGGTTAACTGTGGTTAACAGATCCAAAAAAGGTATCATGGAAGGAAGGTATTTTGAAACTTTTAAATAGCTTTTTAATTTTAAAGTATGGGGTCATCTTAATCGATTTTAAGTATATCCGTTTAAACTGGCCTTTTTTATGTTTATATACGCATATATATTTCTGTTTTTCGATGCTTAAATTTTTTATTTATTGATATGCAAAAGCAAAAAGATAAAAAGGTAGTAAACTGTAAGTGCGATAGCGCCTAGACGGGTCGGACGTCTCAAAGAATCTGTGAATAGATCCGAGAGCATATTCCTTTCCATGGTACATAAAACTTGGGAAAAGGAAGGCCAGTCCGGCCTGAGGTTATAATTGACGATTCTATTTCAGCAGTTTGGGCCACTCAGTCATTTACTAGTGTAATGGCACAATTTGGTAAATAGAGTAGCAGTCAAAAAATTATAAAACGACTCCAAAAACTCAATTACCCATAATGCATTCTATCATCTATTGCCCTAACTTTATTGAACAACAAACCTCACGACATGTGTTATCACTACACAACTTTTTCTGACTAAGTATAGCTTTACGACCGTTAATGCCCGCTAATTACGATAGTTAGAAATTATCGTCGAGAAGAGAGGATTTGAAATGTCAATTGCGTTGAGCCTGATGTCGATGCTCACTGGTTGATGATTGGGAGGTAATGTGGCGACTAGAGAAATAGAGTATATGTTGTTTTTCTTATAAGAGACCAGTCTATAAGAAACCTTAGGCTCAGATTTTGGAAAATTTAAGAAACTCTTAAGCAACTAAAGCAGGCGGAACTAATTCAAAAGTTAAGAAACATTCGTGAAAAGTACGGATGGAAATAATTTTTCCTGCAACAGTCCATATAAATGATCTTTACTTTTACAGTAATTCTGGGCGAGCTATCACGCAATGAATTATAAGTTAAAATGGCATTTTGTGAGTGCATATAACAGTCTTACATGATTTTTAAGGAAGTTCTTCTTAAGAAACGTAGGTATACTTGTATGTTATAGGTATACTTGTATATTATAGGTATACTTGCATCTTGTAGGTAACTTTTATGTTATAGATATACCTGTATCTTGTAGGTATTCTTGTATCTTATAGGTATACTTGTATCATGTAGAAAGATTTGTATCTTGTATGTATAATTGTGTCTTGTAGTTCTACTTGTATGTTATAGGTACACTTGTCTGTTATAGGTATACTTGTATCTTGTAGCTATACCTGTAACTTGTAGGTATACTTGTATCTTGTAGCTATTCTTGTATGTTATAGGATTACTTTTATGTAATAAGCATACTTGCATTTCGTAGGTATGCATGTATCTTGTAGGTATACTTGTATCTCGTAGGTATACTTATATCTTGTAGCTGTACTTGTATGTTGTAAGATTATTTGTATGTAAGAAGCATACTTTTATTTCGTAGGTAAAAATGTATCTTGTAGGTATACTAGTATCTTGTAGATATACTTGTATGTTATAGGTATACTTGTGTCTGGTAGGTATTCTTTTATCATGTAGGTATACTTGTATGTTATAGGTATACTTGTATATTATAGGTATACTTGTATCTCGTAGGTATGCTTGTATCTCGTAGGTATGTAGGTATACTTGTACCTTGTAAGTAGACGTTTATCTTGTAGGTATACTTGTATCTCGTAGGTATACTTGTATCTCGTATTTATACTTGTATCTCGTAGATATACTTGTATCTCGTAGGTATACTTGTATCTTGTAGGTATACTTGTATCTTGTAGGTATACTTGTTTGTCGAGTCTGAGGGTCAAATCGGTAAAAGATGAGATTAAATTAAGAAGCCCATATGAACGAAAAGTAGTAAACTGCCTTACCCTTAATTGTTCTTACAATATCATTTTTAGTACACAAATTAGATGATAAGTTTAAATACAAATAATTTAAACAGTTGGCGTACCACCAGAGTCGGGTTGGGTCTTTTGCTTTATCAAAGTCCAAACACAATATTATGCTCACATAGAAATCGTCTCATAGGCACTCTAAATTATTCTTATCGCTCATGTATACTTGCTTACGAAAGCTGTCTGTTCAGTCATTGATCTGCCGAGAAACCTGTTATAACTGTTTTATTTATAATCAAATAGCTGCAAATACTAAGGGTGATGATATTTAAACAAAAGCCAAAAAGCTGCTTTAGCATCTCAGTATCATATATTCTGCAAACGTCATAACAATTGGCCTAATCCAAAAGTTCTGCAGTTCCTTTTAGGCGTAAATAGTTGGTGAGTTGAGTTTTTTCTTGTTTTAAATTTTTTTCACGTTTTTTAAAAGAGGAATGTTTGTTTGTTTTCTTTATGAGTTAAAGTTGAGATAATTAATGACACATGTCACTGGCCATTGAATTTTTAAAGTTAACACAAGTGCAACATTCCAACTTTCAATGAATGTATATACAAGGATAATAACGCAGTTTAAACAAAAACACTTTATGATTTAAAAGCAATGGTGCAATGCTCGTTGCACCAAAAGCACGGCACCTGAATCAACCAAATGATACACCTCCTTGGATCGATCATTACTACTGTTACCATCAGAACAACACTACAAGTAATACTACTATTACTACTGCTTCTGCTACTACTATTACTTCTACTACTAATACTACCATTACCACTATGACCATAATAATTGCAAATTTTCCTCCTCCTTTTCAGCCTACTACTCCTGCCTTACTGTTATTCCTACTGCTACTCTTCTCATTATTACTACTACTACTACTACTACTACTACTACTACTACTACTACTACTACTACTACTACCAGTACTATTGGAACTATAGCAACAAAAACAACTACTTCTACTACTGCTGTTACATATACTACAACAACAACTACAACAACAACTACAACAACAACAATTACTAAAGGGAGAACGCCAAGAAGGAAACTATAATTATGACGTTTCGTTTTGTCTTTAAGATTTCGTCAGGTCCTTGTACATTGGTGGTTATAACGCGAATCGAACGTACAAACACCTGACGAAGTCTTAAAGAAAAGACGAAACGTTGTCACAATTGTAGTTTCCTTCTTGGCGTTCTCCCTATAGTTTGTCGTTGCAGTTGTCACCATAGTATTTACTATAACAATAACTACTACTGCATCTACTACAACAACTACTTTACCTACGCCTACTACAACTAAAACTACTTTACATAAAAGTATATAAATGTATATATGTATATATATATATATATATACATATATGTAACTTCATTCAAAAATCTCTATTTAATGGTATAAACATGTAATACGTATTGTATATACTATACAGATGTAACACGTATTGCTAACATCCGGTAATGAAAACCTTGTTGCTTCACAGATGTAGACGATCATTATCTAAATCTGTGG
This sequence comes from Alatinidae sp. Z8VKAUB7J3, assembly GCA_010016025.2. Taxonomy (NCBI): domain Eukaryota; kingdom Metazoa; phylum Cnidaria; class Cubozoa; order Carybdeida; family Alatinidae; species Alatinidae sp. Z8VKAUB7J3. The sequence continues at coordinate 230,235,299 of JAAAKM020073195.1, forward strand.
TTGCATCTTCGCTGTGGCAATTTGCTTGCTTGCGAGTGGACATTTTTTCCAATACGCAATTAATAAAATTAGCCAACCCGAGGGTCGTATTTAGTTTTCCCGAAAAATGCACCAATACAAAACAAAAGCTGAGGTAAAATCAGTACAAGGTCAGACACGAAATTTGTCGTAAGTAGTCAGTACTACTAACACTTCAGCAGAGTTGTCTGAAGGCAAGGTGTTATTTATAAGAGATTTCAAAATGTAACTGTTATCCTGAATCCAATACTTTCAGAGCTGCTCAATTTTTGTTCATAAGCTTTGCTGCCATTCGTCCCCTTTGGATACCAACGTTGCGTTTGATTAGTTTCGCCATTGTACTTGATTAGTATCGCCTTTGTACTTAATTGGTTTCGCCATTGAGCTTGATTAATTTTGCTATTGTACTTGATTAGTTTCGCCATTGTACTTGATTAGTTTCGACACTGTACTTGATCAGTTTCGCTATTTTACTACATTATTTTAGCCATTGAACTTGATTAATATTGCCATTGTGCTTTATTAGTTACGCAAATATCGTAGGGTTGTTAATCGTAAAACATAATATAATCAATAAATAATATATGTTCACTTACTGTTTACTCGGTTAAAAAATCCTTATCAGAACAGTTTGGCTTTGATAAAATACTTATACCAATGAAGGGTAAAATTCTGTTGTTTTATCTCAGGATGATTTTACGTATGTATCAAATAAAAAGAGCCTTTAACAAAGAGAGGTTTCCTATTTCTTGCAATGTTAATGTATGGTGTAAAATACTTATTTCTGATTTGATCAAACACTGCGTAATTGTTGAAGTTTACCAAGGTATTCATGCGTGACTTGACTTTGATCTTGACAATAGGCGTCCCCCATAGAGAAGACATGTCCGAAGTGTTTGAATTCCAAATAAGTTATTTACAGGAACTGCTATTTATTAGCTAAACATATTAATACAAAGGATCAATTATAATTTACTATTAAGACCATGTTGTCTTGATTAAGCTAAAGTTTACTTAACTTTTACTAAAATAAAGAAAAATTCATTAATTCCCGTATAAATAAGACACACGAGAATGCATAGCGCAAAGCGTGATCCTCTGAATAATAGATGCATCAATATCATTATAAAAATTTCTTTGAGAAGCCTTAAGAAAGAACTTTCTTATAAATTTCGTCTATTTGGATTGAGTTTTCAGATCTTAATTCAAGTCATTCCAACCTATTATTAACCCTTATATTCCTTTGATATGTTGTTGATGCTTATTTTACTTTACTAGGCCTTTACAAGGTTTTGTCAGGTGCCATATAATTCAAATTACCAATAGCCGTCTTGCGAAGTGTATGTCGAGATAATTCTCTTGGAAAATACCCGTATAGTAGCTTTACATTTTATAAAAGGAAAATTTTATTTTTTTGTCTGTTTAGCTACCACGAAAAAAAGATTTGTAATGATTTGCTTTCAGAACAATCCTAATCCTCAACTTGTCGAAGGTTCAAACATTGAGACAATGCATGAAACGTTATATTGTGTCATTGATATTCTGCAAACCCTACCTTCGTATGGGGCCATCTATATGTGACGTCTACACAACAGAGGACCTGTCAATGCTCAGTAGCTCTCCATTCACTTAGGGGTCCAAGGGTGTTTGACATTAAGAGGAATAGGTACTAACATTAATAATTTTGCTAACTTCATAGTTGTATGGACGCCATTTAGTATTTATTGAGATTTATTTATTACGATCTGAACCTGTTATCTCAGACTACGTAGTTTGGAAAACTGTGTGGAAATAAGGGACATTGCAACAGTGTCATTGACCAGTTTAGTATAAAGTGAAACAAAACTGCCGGAAACAGTTGATTTGACTGTTTATGCTATTTAAATACTTTGCATTTTTGTAGTTTTGAGAGGGTTATAGCCTGAGACCAGGGCGCCATTGCTTCAATAACGATGACGCTTGGCACTAGACAAGACCTATTGTCGCAACGAGCACCTCTAATATATGTTGTATGTAATTGTGTCACTGACAGACTGCCACTGAGTTGATAAGGTTGTTATTGGTGCTGCACTAAATATACTGTCTTACTACAGCTCAATGATAACGACAACACTGCTTTTAAGAGCTTCATTTACTTTATTGTATATGCTATTTTTGATGCTATTACTATAAGCTGTCTTGAACTGACCGTTTTTCTAGGCTGTGGTTGTATCGATTTTGACCATGAAGGAATTGTACTACACGTACCATCTACGTCACCATCCCATTTAACTCATGGACAAGGAATGGATGTAGTATCTGTTCTTATTAATGACCGATCCTTTCCATAATCTGCGAGAGGCAGTCCGAAACGGCGGTTGAGCCTGCAATGGATTGCTTCTCTGCCTGTCAGCTTAAATTGACGGACGTCTTCCTAGGGGGCTCCTGCTGCCTTTTATTTATTAGTTACCCACCTTTGCAGTTTTACTGTTTCTTCAGGGTAGTCTTAAAAGCGGGGCCATTGCTCATTAGAGGTCTCTGATTGAGAGATTGCAACCAACTAGTATCGCTTTGGGGCTTTTAGGTAATGAATTGGGGTAGTATTTCACTCACGCTTCAGAAAACTTTTGAGCTACAAACCGATACAGTGTAAACTCCAATGATGAACTTAACTTTGAATTATGTTCTGTAAATTGTTTACACACGGTTTGTAATCCTTGTATACAGTACAATAATCATTCACATTTGTGCCTTAATAACATCAAAAAATTTACTTTGGTCGTTATAGTTGTCTTCGTGTAGTTAACTGCTCTTTTCCATTTGTACACATATTTTCTTATATAAGAAACCAGGGCCAGAAACCTCAATCTCCCCAAAATTTAAGAAAATTTAAGAAACTCGTGGGCTGCTCTAAGAAACCTATAAAATCTCGGAAAACAACAGTTTGATAACGGGTTATTTCATGAATAGGCTAACCTGCAACAGAGGGTGTCCTAAATGAAGTGTGAATTTACTAACATCAGTGTGACTAATTGGCACTCTTTTGTTTGAAATATTTGGCCTTGTCTTGTAATACTCATTCCAGGGCTGCAAGTCTCAAAATATATTTTCAACAATGTTTCCATGATTGCTGCAGAGAAATTGAGGAGTGGTTGTTGTGAGTCCAATATTTGGAAATTAAGAAATTTTGATGGTAGCTTGAAAAAGTCCTTTTCAGATCAAAGTTCATTTATCATCTGGAAATTTCCATGTTCATAACTACAGAAATGATTATTTGGAGGGGAGATAAGTGCCTAGTCTAGCCATTAACTTCATGGTCATCAACTGTTTCCCCCTTTCCTCTGAAGCACCATCACAAAATATCCAAATTAAGCAATGGTACTTTAAATTTTACTCTTTTACAATTTGGATCAATTTCTTTTTTAATATACAGCATATCACTTTTATCAATTTTTTATGGACTTAACCAATTAAATTCTAACCCCCTCCCCTGCCCATTCACAACCTCATGAGATGATCAAGTGGAATGCATCAACTGTGCAAATATATATGTTGATAATATAGTGGTTAGGCATGTATGTTGTACACGTTTCTCTGTATAGAATTGCTCTGGCCACTCAAATATTTATCTGCCTTAGCATTCTTGCAGATTTTTGTCAACCCCAACCTGAAAATTCTTGTTGCAAGACTCAATTATGTATGGCTTCACTGACTTTACTGAAACAGTTGCAATGTTAGGCTCCCAAAATTTCAAGAATAGCTCCTCCAACCTTCTACCCACTTTGTACAAACAGCTAATGGTTGTTTGGTCTGCCATTTTGTTTTTCCTGCAATGTGCAATCACACTGTTTATGATAAAGGTTTATTACTTTCAGGATTTTGCTAATTTCCTTATCGTCCCCAGAGGCGAAAATTAAAGGGAGCGAATTGGAGGATGAGCAGGGAGGGGCGAAAATTAAAGGGAGTAAAAATCAATTTTTAAAGTTCAGGAGGGGGGGGGGGGCAAATTAAAGGCAAACAGGTAGGCAAATGCATAGATAAATCACCATTGTGAAGAAGGTAGGCATGTCTACTTCAATACCACAGATAATAAAATTACATAGGAGGCTGGTAAATTTTTAAGGGGTGCGATTGTTTACACTGTCATATCAGCCGAAATTTTTTTTCTGCCGTGGAACAAAGTGCCGCGGTAATTTCCGCAATTCCTTACCTTCAACGCGGCGTTTTATGTCTAATTGCGGGGGCTGCAGTATGAGCAGGTTTGCAGGGGTATTCTGTTTTGCAATATTTCTTCACCAAAGGAAATTTCAAAAACGTACGGAACAAGCAAAGAAATACGATATACCCCAATATTTTTGTCTGCTTTTAATTTTAGCCTGGGAGGGGGAAATTAAAGGGGGCAAAACCAAGGATCAGGGGGCGAAAATTAAAGGTTTGCAGGGGTATACCGTTTTGCATTATTTCATCACCAAAGGAAAGTTCAAAAACGTACGGAACAAGCAAAGAAATACAATGTACCCCGAAATTTTGTCTGCCTCCAATTTTCACCCGGGAGGGGCGAAAATTAAAGGGGGCAAAACGAAGGATCAGGGGGCGAAAATTAAAGGGACGAAAATTAAAGGGAGCGAAAAAACAAAATCGTATAATTCTGCAATAATTATTCTATTGTGAGGCCTTAATGTAAGGAATGTATCAAAATGCAAGTCCTCCCCCCCCCCCCCCTTATTTGATTTCCCATCAATTGATAATAAAAGAGTAATAAAATTTCCACAATTGTACCATTATTAGTGATGATCAAATTAGTTCAGTGGGGTAGATGACTCATCAAATAGAATTGAAATGTGCCAAACATCTGTTAAAACATAGTCATAAGAACTAGGAAGTCCTAGTCATAACAATAATTACACAATATACTGAGAATTTTGTATGTTCCAAAAGGTGGGATATTTCATTAATATCCCAGCCAAGACGCAGAGAGCAAGGGAGACCGAATTATTCTTAATTCGGTCACACACCACACTTTCCAATCTGCTCGAGGCACGTAAAGTCTCGTTATACTTCAGGTTTTTGCGCTCCCTGTTGAAAACTTTGCTACCCCCTCCCCCGCCCCTCCTAGGGGAAGCAGTTTCATGCTTATAATGTACACTCACTTTTACTCACAGTCTTTCGATCAAAGACCTTTCAGGTTTGATATTGAAACTAATCGTTCTTACCTATTTGTAACAGGATTTATTATTGCACTAAACATTAAGAGCGTAAAAAGTCAGCACTCCAAATCAATTCCGAATAATCAACGTCACTTCACTACAATCGTGATTTCAACTGCCTAATTACTAATAACATCGAATTATATTACCATACATCTTAAAACAGTTAACCAATAGGGAACGTCCACGAATATTGTGGATTGCATGCTGTTGCTGTTGCTGTTGCTGTTGCTGTTGCTGTTGCTGTTGCTGTTGCTGTTGCTGTTGCTGTTGCTGTTGCTGCATTTATGTCATTGCAGTCAGTTTCTTGCTAGTATGGAAAAAGTACGATAATAGTATTGAATCTCTTTCGAATAACAGAATAATAGGGTACAAAATGTGCCGAAACCGAACAAGAACGCGTTAACGTCACACCTTGTTTGCAACAGGTAAACAAGTTAACCGAGACATCTATTAGTTTGTATGATGCGCCCTGTAAGCCTTGTAGGCCCTGGTGGCAGTAATAGTATTTATCTTCTATTATTTCTATGATCACGTGATTCATATATCGCATTTCCTCTAAAATTGGCAGACATAAGCCGATTCGAAAATAACCCCAAAAATATGAGGAAATACAAGAAAAATAAATCGACCTCGAAAATTGTACCACAATGAAACTATTGCATTGCACACTCATTTAAGCCAGTCAAACAAACGTTCGAATCAATTCATTCGGATCTACTGCCAAGTTGTTTGAAAATAAACATTTCGTAAAAATGACTTCTAAGAGAAAATCGTTCTCTGCTAAGTTTAAAAGAAAAGTGATGGTTTTTTTAAAGACTTAAAAACGATCTTGTTGCTTACATTTAAATTCCAGGAATTATCTGGAACGAAAGAGTAAGTTCAAACATTAAATGAATCTACTGTTACGAGATGGATGGGACGAGAAGATCTAATAATAGCGTTAAACAAGGCCATTAACTGATCATTAAACTTCGTTTGACGCCGTGCGAAATAAAGAGCAGAATATCCCAGGCAAAGAAGGAATTTTACCGAAATAAAACAGTTCTTTGTAATAAGACGTTTAAAGTAAAACCAAGGCCGAGGGTTAATAAATGTCATGTGTTGTCTATTATGACGTATGGTTGTAAAACATGGGCTATGAAGAAAAGCATGAAGAAAAGGCTGAAGGCTGTAGAAATCTGGTTCTGGTATTGAATGTTTAAAATTTCATGGAGAGATCTAGTGACAAATGCTGAGTTTCTAAGAATGGCAAATACCAAACAAGAACTGTATAGAACAGTTGTTAAAAAACTACTACAGTTCTTTGGATTTTTAATGAGGGAAGGACAACTAGAACGAGAACTGGTGTCTGGCACGATAACAGGAAGAACGTCGAGAGGAAAGAAAAGACGAAAGTACTTAGACTCTGTACTCCAGCTTATGAAGGAATATGAAAATAAGGAGTGAACAGGAGTTAATGAAGTTAACATCAGATCAGAAGATCTGGCGAGTCATGATAGCAAAAGTCTTTGAGGACGTAGTACACAGAAGAAGAAGAAGAAGAAGAAGAAGAAGAAGAAGAAGGAGGAGGAGAAGAAGAAGAAGAAGCAAAACGTTGTAGGCATATTATGTATGTCCAAGGGTCCTGTTGTTGCTACTGCAACTACTACTACTACTACTACTACTACTACTACTACTACTTCTACTTCTACTACTACTACTTCTACTACTACTACTACTACTACTACTACTACTACTACTACTACTACTACTACTGCTACTACTTACACAATTTTATGGATCAATTGGTTTATTTTTTATTATCAACAATGTGTGTTCAATGCTTCTTTTTCAATATTGTAATTCTTGGAAATGTTGCTAATTTTCTCTAATTCTGTAACATAGTTAAATTGTGCTATTTTCTTTAACAGTACAAACAAAACATGCGTAAAATCATCATTTTTATGGAAGAAGAAATTTCATAGGATGTGCATCTTCAGGTTTACAGCGATACATTTTTTTTTGCTTTTTATTTGTACCGCTTTTTCCAAACTTTCGCAATATAAGTTCTATTGTCCGT
>JAAAKM020073195.1:230242574-230346619 GCA_010016025.2 Alatinidae sp. Z8VKAUB7J3
CTATTAACTTGTTTGGTTTCTTTCAAACAATTAAATAAATAAAAACAAGTTTTTTTAACGGAAAGTAAGGAGCGACGTTAAGACTTAAAACGAACAGAAATTACTTCGTATATGAAAGGAGATGCTTCCTCATCAACGCCTTACTCTTTACGCTAAAGTTCGGCTCTTTCTCTTAACTCTACTTTTTAAAACAGTAAAATGGGTTCTCTGATACGCTGAAACTGGTGCTGTGATTTTCGTTAAGATTCTATGACTTATAGGGGTTGTTTTCCCCTATTTTCTAAAATAAGGCAAATCTTCTCAGGCTCGTAGCTTTTGATGGGTAAGACTAAACTTGATTAAACTTATATATTTAAAATCACCATTAAAATGCGATTCTTTTCATGTAGCTATTGATATCAAAACTCTATTTTTTAGAGTTTTGGTTACCGAATATAACCCGTTTATTTCTGTTTCTGAAAAGCCTTGAGGGGGCAGTAGTGGCAGACGAAAACGTATTGTCATTAATAAAAATGTTAAAAGAGGACAATATCTGGTCTAATAACTGATTATCAAACAGGAAAATTAATGCCACCTTTTCCCCCTTTTCTATCTTTGCGTACTTTAACTAATAGAAATTTATCGTATCTGATAAACAACCCAAAGCAAGATTAAACTTTTTGGGGGGTACAATGAAATTTCTTTAAAATATGCTGTGTACGTGTTTGTGCCCTATTCCCCTCAGAAAGTTATTCGTCTCTTTTTCAAATTATCAAGAAGCAAAACGGCTAAAACACTTCTACCTTTGTCTCCAGAATGAAAAAGAAGGTAGTGTCTGTTGTATTTAATAAACAGTTGACTATCTGCCAGCAGCATAAATTACGACCAGCCATCAAATATTTGCACTTGGTAAATTGTAAAATATGCAGATCGACATGCCAGTCAAAGGAATGTCTACAGGGGATCAGGAACTCAAGATATTTTGGTCACTAGAACTATATCTTCGGAACTGTAACCCACACTATCGCGGTGTGTACTCTACCAACTGAGCTAGGTAGCCTCTGATGTTAACATCAGTTAGTTAGTCACCACATTAGCTCCCAATCATCCACCGGTGAGCATCGACATCCAGCTCAACGCAATTGTAGCCAGCCTCCCTGTGCCATGTGTCTTGACCAAGGACGGCCCGTCATCCTGTCCTAAGCCCATTAAAGTTAAAAAGTATCATCGAGAAGAGAGCATTTGAAAAGTCAGTTTTGAAAAGAACATGAGAGAAATGGGTCGATGTCTATACGATGGAATCAATTCAAAGAGAATGCGTCGTTATACGGACATTAGATCAACGTCGTTATCTTCACGTAAGTCTTGCCAGCATCGGATCATGCTCAATACTAGGTTGTTTCAACGCTCGATAAATGACATCGCGTCAACTTTCATATATAAGAGGCTTAGGACATCGATTCAGCGTAAGAGGTGATGTCGATTCAGCGTAAGAGGTAACGTCCATTCAACGTAAGAAGGGACGTCCAGTCAACTTTGGTTAATGCATCAAATTGTCGGGTGGGTTGCTACCCTCAGAAACTTAAACAAACCATTTAGTCTTGCCGGCATCGGATCATGCTCAATACGAGGTTGTTTCAACGCTCGATAAATGACATCGCGTCAACTTTCATATATAAGAAGCTAGGGACATTGATTCAACGTAAGAGGTAACGTCAATTCAACGTAAGAGGTGATGTCGATTCAGCGTAAGAGGTGACGTCCATTCAACTTTGGTAGGTACGTTAAACTGTCGGCTGTGTTGCTACCACCAGAAATTTAAACAAGCCATTATGCTATTTCTTGATTTGGAATATTTCGGCAACATCGGTCAGTAACATCAAGAAAGCAATTGGACCGTATATTATGCAGACTCTGAATCTAAGTATCTCTCGAGAAACCAAACATTTCCTTACAATAGACTAGTCTCAGCCTGGACAGATTCTGAACAAATTTCTTAATCTTTGACCATACTTGGAACTCAAGGCTGAACAACCGAATTGCTTTTATCAAAATTTGAATCCCAGGGGGGATAAATTGGGTTGGTGGCTGGAAACAATTTCAAAAATTAGTTAATGGGGATAGGGTGGGTGGGGTTGAATGAATTGTTTGAAAATACTTTCTGATAGTTGTGAAATGAAAATAGAACAAAAGGTATGAACATAGGGCACATTTTAGCCCTGGTAATCTTTACATCACTTACACCACAAAAACCATCATCAAAAAAATCTGTAAAAAATGTTTCTGTTTAGATACACAAAATTAATAAGTGGGGGTCTTATAAGTTCTGGGGGGTGAAAAAATTCAAAAAATTGATAAACATTTATTACATACCAAAGAGTAGCAGGTTATAAATCACTTTCTTTCGTCTGCTTTGCCTTAGTAATCTGATAGTATTTTTCTGTATGTCTACTTAGACTCCTTCTCTACCTAAAGTATGTAATATCTTGAATGTCCATGCAAGACTCATGCCAAATACATCCTCTTCGTCATTTCATTTTTCACTTAAAACTATACTGCAAACTTGATTTCCTGCTTCTTCTGCGTGGTGTTACTAGCAGGCAAAAGGTCTTCCTAAGAAACTTAAGTCCCAGCTATCATTGATACCATATGCATGTTTGCTTAAGCAATAAGGCGAACATGGCCATATGCATGTTTGCTTAAGCAATAAGGCGAACGTAAGATCAAATTCCTTTGACCATTTTACACAAAAGGATCGGTGATTGCTGATTGTTGGTGTTGCGGGCCCTTGCAGGGCTTGTGTTTGCAAATAACCGGGAAGTAACGAATCCTTGTTTGTATCGCTGTCATGGATGTATTTTATCACTGTGTTCAACTCATCAATCTTGCGGTAAACTATTTACATCCTTCGCCAAATTGATTCTGAGGAAATTAACAGGCTCCAGCACGATCTCAGTAAAACCGCTACTTGTTGCTTTTTAAATCACTGGTTGCAATCCAGTCTTGCATCAAAAGACGAACAAATACCACATCATAGTAAGGTGGTTTACACATGCGCGTGCATACCATGATTAATCAATTATGGTATTTCTTAGGCTTTACTTAACCTTTTAACGATGTAGGGATCTCAATATTTTGGATTTTATTCGTAAGAAATAGGATGAAAGGTTGTAATATCAAATTAAGAACGAAGTATTCACAAAATGACGATAAACGCTTATTTCAATGGCCCCTATTTCACACTTTTTCGTGCTAAGAAGAGGGGGTAACTAACTCCAGGGGGTGTGTAATGATGGGGTGTCTATAAATATGACAGCATCGTAATTAATGGCGCTAAAGATGGTGTGCTTTAAAAGCATGTCATTCTCGCAGCAGAATTTGTTGAATTTTAAGTCTCTACACTTTCACTGGCTTCATTGCTATTCTTTCTAGGCTTCTGTATATCTGCTTGTCCTGTAAGATCCTAAAGACTACGAATGAAAACCATCTTGTTACTATATGGTAAATCTTTATTTTCGTATGGAAACACAACGTTTCAGCACTGCCTGTTGCCATTTTCAAGTGAGGTAACATAGCTCCTGTTTTTGTTTAAATACAAACTTGCAAATTCATGCATAAAATAATATATGCACAAAACAGTATTTAAGTATTGGAAATGCATTCGTTAACACTCCACCGAAAGCATAAATCACATATTTCTACCCGCTTTTTTTAATAAAACGATTGTGGCCCCGAAGTTCAACCGAACTGTTAAGATTTATCTAGAAGGTGAACGTGTATATTATTCTGGAAAATAGTATGATATAAAATTATTACTATCTGTCACACAAAAAAGCCTCGGAAATGTTGTGCGATTTACTGTAATGAATACAAATAGGTCTGTCCTTCCCAGATATGCTATGATGGAAGGTTGCTGGAATTATAGTCATGTTGATGCACAATGATTGTTTAATCAATGGCCTCCAGTTCTGGCCTCCGGTTGCATGTTCTCCAGGCCTATTATTTAGATCGCCCTCGTACCAACACAATTCCCTATAATTAGCACTTATCGTAACACAGGGCTACTTTTATTCAGAGTGTAGGAAAAATATGTCGTTAAACCGAAAACACTTGGTTACGTGATGCCAACATTGTGCTTAAAACAGTGTTTTCGACACGCCGTTACAAAAATTTCCACACTACTTGAGGTATCAGGCAAGAGATGTGCAAGACTTTCAATACAGGTTGGTTTTTTATAAGAAACCTAAGCAACGGCTTGAGTCTCAAGTTTCTTAAAGATTTTGCCAATTTCAGCCTCAAATGTTTCTTAATTTATCCAGTTTTAGCCACCACCACCACCACCACCATCATCATCATCATCATCATCATCATCATCATCATCATCATCATCATCATCATCATCAACTTTCGAAAGGATACTAGAGAAATAGCGCATTTGTTAACATCAGAATGATGATGATGATAATGATGATGATGATAATGATGATGATGATGATGATGATAATGATAATGATGATGATGATGATGATGATGATGATGATGATGATGATCACGATATTAACATTGATTTTTATCATATATTTTTTATCCCCCTTCCTCGCTTAAAATAAGCCTAGGGCCCTAGGGCCATGGCACTGTCCCCCACTCCCAGTAAAACCGCCATGTAATGAGCTATATCCTCTAATAACCCCTGACATTAGTAAGTCAACATTTTCACCTCTATTGCCAGAAAAACAGTAAAGGAATGACATCTCTATAGAAAGACTTGAAAAACTTCTCTTCCGTTGTAATTTTCCTGAATACAAATTATATTGCTCTCCTCTTCTTGCATTACAGCAATACATTTTCTTAATTTCTCAAATAAACATTGTAATCGATCCAGTCTTGCCGCTTATTGCTACCTGTAGCTGCCTACCTCTGTCTTGAGATGCCAATGTTTTTACAGTCGCGATTCATATCATAGGGAGGGGATTGTTTGCATAGCCTTTGCCACAATTAAACATGCTAGAAATCAAGAACGAATCACGGAAAAAGAAAGCTGACAAAACACGATGGAATTTAAGGGAGATTGACCAAGACAGAACGAGCATTTTAGGAGCGCTTATGAATTACAGGCGACGTGCTATTTGAAAAGGTAGAAGTTAGCAATAACGTAAAATACATTTTAGTATATCGTTTGTTTCGTGTTGTATTAAAGGTTGATCATCGTAACTGTCTGATGAGCTAAAAGTATCTTCTTCTTCTTGCCCTAGATCTAAATCAATAGGAACGTTCTCTGGTTCTTCCTAGGCATTACCTTCTTCTCCTAGAGTTGCCATATTTACCGAAAGGTCCTGTTGGTCCTGTTGGTCCTGTAAGTGGACCACACGGTGAACCAGGTGAGGATGGATCCTATAGAACAAGTGGTGCCAAGGGAACAGATGGACCTGATGGACCAAGAGAAAGAGAGGCTGCTAGGGGAGCAGTGAGAGACTCTGGTGTTGCCGGAAACGCAGGACCACCTGGACCACCGGGACCCCTAGGTAAGATATCTGGCGGTTTGTCAGGAACTTTTTCTGGCTTCTTTACCCAAGGATTCAAAAAAGGACCTGTCTACTACAACTACAACAAAAAACGACCATCTATCAAGAAGACAGAAGATGACCCGATCAACAGGAGCATCGATGTATTTAAGAAGCATTACGAAACGCTGAAAGATTTCGATTCGTTCGTACGTAGATCTGGAAACCGAGGCTCATCTGCTCACAGCTGTCGCGACTTGTTCTTGTATTTCCCAGAGAAAAAGAGCAGTGACTACTGGATTGACCCTAACAAGGATCAAACCATGATGCTGTTCTAGTGCTCTGTAACAGGACATCCAACGTAACTTGCATTTACATCAAGAACCCCGAGATTGAGCAAGACAAATGGTATCGAGGTCGGGATCAATACAAATGGGAGATGCAGGACATCCTGAAAGAACATTAGATAGATAGATAGATAGATAGATAGATAGATAGATAGATAGATAGATAGATAGATAGATAGATAGACAGACAGACTTGCTCAGAAATTTTGCATTACTAACAATGCCAGGAGTCATTTGTGATCCATGCTTTAACAGGACGTCTCTAGAATAAACTGGCTTTGGAACTGATGGTGTACTATAGCAGTTTTGCTTCCTTGGTTTGGTTCTCTTTTGTTCCGAGCAAGGCACTGCATATGGCTGTAAATGTAAATCTAATTCATCAGGAATGACACTGGTGACTCCTATGATCTATTTGAGAGGGCGTTCAGTTTGCGTAAAATCTACTAAAAAGGGTTAATTGGTGTTCCTGTGAGCGCTTATGATATATTATTTTGCCCCTTATAGTCGAAGACAACTTGCGACCTTTGCTCCTACGACGTCTAGAGTGGCGCTTGATAATCAATATCATTGGCCTTCTCATCGTCCACCATTTGGTGTAAAATAACCATTATGATAAACGATATTGCAACAATTTCATCATGTACTAAAGTAGCCTTTTCTTTTTGACATTGACCACGGAGATAGTAATCACAAAGATAGTCATCTTCTATGATCTAGCATGGTTGCTTCTGGTTTAAAGAAGCACAAGTCACAAAAGGGATCTCTTATTTGTAAGTAACGGGTAACCAAGGTCCATCCCTGTTTCACTCCGGTTTCAATTTCGTCAAACCTCAGGACCTCCATACTCTTGGGTGCCTAATAGACGTCCCCCCGCTGATTAATTTTTCAAAAATTTTTCGTGCATCTGTTATCCTCATCTTGGTTTTTTCCTTTCTAAAATTAGAGTTTGTAGTTGCTTATCAGATGTTGCTTATAAGATATGCTATGATAAAGTATATCTTAGAAGTTAGAAATTCATACGTAGAATTGAGCAAAATAATATCGCGTGTAACGTCTCAAACTTTTATATTTTGAAGTTCTTTTATGCCAGCAGAAACCCCTGTAAATACTGGTAATATACCTACCCTACACTGCAGGACTATTGACAGAGTTTCAATCTATCTTGATTCTAACAGGATGCTTATATAGCAACATAATGTTATTTTGATGACGTTATACAAAAAAACATTAGTGAATTTACTTGTTGCAGCTTGCTTAGGCATTCCAAACCAATTATAATAGTGATAAAACCTTGCCCATAAACCACTTTTAGGATAGCCATGTGAACGAGCAATGCGACCGAGCTCAAACAAAATGTAAACCTGCATAACCGCAGATTAGATGATAACGTACTCAAAAATTTGTTGACGTTATTTGTTAACAGGGATCTAGGTTGCTAGGATGGTCATCAATAACCTATACGTCTTTGTACGCAGCTGCAGGGTTGCCAATGCAAAAGATTAGGCTGGTGGGTACCTACAATGTTCTTATGAGAGACAAAATGATTGAGATTTCGGATTCATTTTATTGGTCTTCGTAACAAAAACGCTACCAAAGTACAAATCAACCAACGAAAAAGTGGAATATCTGGCTTGAGCTAAAAACAACGCCTAAAAATAAAGCTATTCCACTGCACAGCATTTCTCCGAAAAAAAACATACAAGAGGGCTCATTTTCTACGTTGAAACTTGAACCTATATGCCGTATCTGATTTTCTCTAAGATGGCTGGTACAAAGAACGAATTAGGGAGAGGGAGGCTGGAATAAGACCAAAGAAGAACATCAGCATAAGAATGAAATGAAATAGTAGAACACCCCCTAAAATCGACATAGCAGACGAAAGAAACAACAAGGAAGTCGCTATTGTTATAGCACAGATAGTCTTGAGGCAGAAGGTGGTATGGTAAGACGAAAAATACACCACACAACTGTTTTATTGCATCACATAGGATCACCGATCATGAGAGAAGAAAAAAAGGTCTTCAAGAAAACAATGAAAAACAAAAAAACGTTAAAAGCTGCTGAAGATCAACGTCTACTGATAGTTATGAACCTCGGCTGCAGAATTTTTGATAGCAGACAATTTCAAACGAGCAAGTCATCATTTATGGCTTTGCTTCGGACAGTTGCTGCAACGAAGTACGGGTCGTTAATGTTGATGTGTCACGTCCTTCGACGTTTCTAGAAAACATGATGGCAAAAATAGAAGGAACCTGTTCATTGGGCATTGAGCATGTCTAATGTCATAATCGAGATAACACGATACATTAGTAAATGTATCGTGGTATCTCCTTTTTTCACTCGTGGAAACGCCAAGAAAGGAAGCTTTACTTGCAATGCTTGGTTGTCTGAAAGATTTTTTCAGGTCAATTGCAAATTGGTTGCTAAAGCACTTCAGTCTTTTTCGAGGCAAATTTAGTACATGAACGAGCGCTGCATTTTTGACGATTGGCACTCAAACGGAACCGTTTCGATGACATTAACAACAGCAATATTTGACGTTGGTAAATGAACAATGCATATATTTGAAGATTAAATTGGACATTTTACTACAGTTCACAAAAGAACATCTTCAGGTTCCCTATACATTACTTGTATCTGTGATCAGATGTATTCAAAAACAGGATTTATTCGTTATAGTGATATAGTACGTATTAGCACTTGCTTGTTCCCCATTCCTATAACACACCAAAACAACGATCAAAATCTTTTACTTTATATTTTTGCTTCTGTTCACAGTTCTGTGCAACATATCTGTGCGGAAAAACGTCTTGATATTTAATATTATTTTTTAATATTTTATATCATATTATAGCATATTATATCATATCATGTTATAGCATATATCATATATTATATATCATATATTATATCATAGCATAGCATTGCATAGCATTGCATAGCATATCATAGCATATCTTATGATAATACATTATCTTTAAAGGAAGAAACTGTTGCGGGAAGAAACTGCCACGAGAGAAATCTCGCGACTTTCGCGACAGTTTCTTCCCGCGACAGTTTGTTTTCGGCACGTTCGAGACACTTAATTCCCTCGACTTTTAAATTTTGTCGGAAAAATTTCAACACAGTTTTTAATTTTTTAAAAATTATATGTAAATTTTCTCATTTGAAGTATCAGCGACATAACATACTTTTAATTTTCGAAAAATTATTATTTGGTTTTGTTTAAGGTTCGGCATTATGTTGTGGCCTGTTCGAACAACTTCTTCAATCTTTCCACTCTTTAGTACCTTTACAATTCGCCCATCATTTAAACCAGTGTAAATATTTCCTACGAAAGGTAAGAAAGAATATTTCATAGAGTAATAAAATTTTTCATCAGCACGGTCACCATTTACGACCAAAAAATTCTCCACATGGTTTTTAATGTTTCCAAGTGACTTATAAATTAGAATGTCCATAGGAAACGCGGCAGCTCCATATTCCTTGTCTTCCCTCAACAGAAGAGTGGCTTATTACACCACGATATTGCCTCTAGGTTTATTATGTACATACACATCTCCAATTGATGAAATAGAAACAACGAAACAAACATTGAAAAATGTATTCAAGGTGGTGTGATATAAATGTCAGAGTAGTAAATATCCTCTAAAACGTACATTATATCCCAGGAAAGACAAATTTGAAATTTACAAGCAAAAAAATACATGGTACAACATGACCAAAGTTCACAAGGAACTGCAGCAGAGGCCCATTTTATTAGCTACTCGAGTTTTAGAACTTTTGTGGCAAAGATCATGCAGTTGTTGTTTAATTTCTTTAAGCCCTTGATGGATCATCCCTACAGGTATGGGGGCCACTGACTTTATGCACTCAATTTCATAAGATGCATGTATATATATTTATATACCGGTATTTTATCAATTTATTGTTATAACAGCTATTCTTTAATATCTCAGAGTGATGGCCAAACCCTCTATTAGCTCGAAAATTTGGTACCTTATTCCTTTCAAATTTCGTCAGAAGTAGTAGTATTACTAGTATTAGTAGTAGTAGTAGTAGTAGCAATGGTAGTAGTAGTAAAACAAGTAGTGGCAGTAGTAGTAGTAGTAGTGGTAGTATTATTATTGGTAGTAGTAGTAGCAGTGGTAGTAGTGGTAGTAGTATTGTTAGTAGTAGTAGTAGCAAAAGTAGTACTAGGAGTAGTAGTAATAATAGCAGTAGTAGAAGTAGTTGTAGTAGTAGTAGTAGCAGCAGCAGTAGTAGTAGTTGTAGTAGCAGTAGTAGTAGTAGCAGTTGTGGTAGTAGTAGTGATAGTAGTAGTAGCAGTAGTAGTAGTAGTAGTAGTAGTGGTAGTGGTAGTGGAAGTAGTAGCAGTAGTAGTAGTAGTAGAAGTAGAAGGAGTAGTATTAGTAGCAGTAGTTGTAGTAGTTCTATTAGTAGCAGTAGTAGTAACAGTCGAAGTATTAGTAGTATTAGTAGTAGTGATTGTAGTAATAATAGTAGTAGTAGTAGTAGTAGTAGTAGTAGTAGTAGTGATAATAGTAGTGGTAGTAGTAGTAGTAGTAGTAGTAGTAGTAGAAGTGGAAGTAGTAGGAGTAGTATTAGTGGCAGTAGTAGTAGTAGTTGTATTAGTAGCAGTAGTAGTAGTAGTAGTAGTAGTAGTAGTAGTAGTAGTAGCAGTAGTAGTAGTATTATCAGCAGTAGTAGTAGTAGCAGTATTAGAAGTAGCAGTAGCAGTAGCAGTAGCAGTAGCAGTAGCAGTAGCAGTAGCAGTAGCAGTAGCAGTAGCAGTAGCAGTAATTTGACCCAAAATAAGCATATGATAAGCATATTTTGAGCCTGAAATGGAGCCTTGCTTAAGCATAAAAAAGCCATGTATATACTTAAAAGAATATGTAAAGTAAGTTTGTTTGTTTTTAGTCCCTTGTCCAACAGTGAAAGTTCTCACACCTACTTCGGTTGCTGAAAAAGAACTGTTCCGAAGCTTCACAGCTGATAACATTTCTTCCTGCATATTGGTAATATTTGCCTAATATTGCTGAAAAGTAAATGGTTTACGCATTGAAAAGATATGAAGGATGACATTCGTTTAATGTTTGAAAATGTTGTAATCCTACCCCTAAAGATTAGCTCAGTTGTAAAGTAGAATTTTAATGCTTGCAGAAAATATATCATGATTGTATGGCCATAGGTAAAATTGCTATAGAAAACAAAATTTGGATTCTTCTCATAACGAAGTCGTCTTTGAAACTACATTTCAAATGAGGGAGATCTGCTTTAATCGGGAAAGCAGATAGCAGATGAATTGACATTGGGCGTTGGCTACTGTAAAAGTCCAAAGAGAGAAGCCGATTAAAATTGGTTGTTTTGAAGGAGAGTGGGCTCATTTAAAAGGCCGACGTAACCAGTCTGCTCTTGAAGTCCACCGACAAATTTATACTAGATACCAACAAATTCAGTTGTACTCGTGGCACATGACATGAACTACGTGACATGTGACTTACCAACTAGGCAAGCTGGCTCCTAAGATGATCCTATAGTAAGAACCCTATACGTTATCTGCAATCCCTTACCATTCATTGATGGCATCAAGAAGGTGGACATTCTCGGCATTCAGGAAGAACGCGTTTATTTGGAAACTACGCCCGCGCGCATGGCTGAACTTGGCGTATCGCCTTACGAAATTTTTGGGGCTCTGTCAGATCAAAACATCATTCAGCCCGGCGGAGAAATCGTTGCCGACGGGCGAACGATATTGGTTGAGCCAAGCGGCAACCTCGAATCGGTGCAAGAAATTGCCGACGTGGTTTTCAGGATTCCCAACTCAGGCCAAGTGCTGCGGCTGGAGGAAATCGTCACCGTTCGGCGCGAACTGGTTGATCCCCCTGTTTACCCCGCATTCTACAACGATAAGCCGGCGATAATCCTCTCTGTTTCGACTGTTGCCGGAACGAACAACATCGCCTTCGGTGACGAACTCACGGCCCTGCTCGATGACATCGAGCACGAGCTGCCGATTGGATATGTGCTGGACTACGCAACGTTTCAGCCCGAGCTGATCGACGCGGCCGTTCAGAGCGCGGTTTCAAACGTCTACCAAACGTTGGTGATTGTACTGACCGTTGTGATGATCTTCTTGGGCCTGCGGACCGGATTGATCGTCGGCTTCTTCGTCCCCCTTACCATGCTGCTAGGCATCATCACCATGCGCCTCTACGAGGTTGAGTTGCAGCGCATGTCGATCGCAGCGACAATCATCGCCTTGGGCCTGCTGGTGGATAATGGGATTGTTGTTGCCGAAGATATTCGCGTTCGCCTTGAACGCGGCGTTGAGCGCTTGCAGGCCGTCACTGAGTCCGGGCAATAATCCAATACCATAACCTGTGTTAGAAAATTGTGTTCAAATAATCAGTGTTATTTATAAAGATTTACATTACATAGTATATTATTGGTGATGTGCAGAGTGGGTGTTAATGGACAGTGTGGTACCAAGCAGGAATCTTCCCCTCTTAAAATATTTTGCAGCCACTAAGTACAAAATTGATACCATGAGCACATACAAAAGGGCATAATATAGACAGGATTTTGCCTGACAAACCATGAGGAACTTATATATATGCCTGTAGTGTAAAAAGTGTTAGATATGTCAACAGGCCTCAAAAATTAATTTAAAATGCAGGACGGTGCTATATGCAGCTCAGCACATCATGCATACAGGAAGACAATGATATGTACAACTGCCAATGAGATAAATAGCAGGAGCATCATCATTACGCAGAAACAAATTCTTGGCTTTGTGATCAATAACCAATAATAACTTGCATGTGGTAACTAGCAACCACAAAATCGGACAGGAAAATGAAGGATGTTGGCTGGGGCAACTCTATATTTATCAACTGAAATAAAGACATGGTAATTTTTTAATTTGGAAACTGTTCTTCAAAGAAAAACGTAAATTTGAGTGCAAATTGTCTCAGCCAACTTCAGATGGATAATTTCAAGTCAAAGCATTGATCTCTGTCCTATGCTTATCTGTTGCCATAACAGCTGCTGATAACCTCATTGACATCTTTCCTGTTCCATTGTTTGATGTATTTTGTGATTTCATGGCTTGATGATGAATATCATGAGGGCTCTGATTGAGACCAATTACTTGCTATAAACCATTCATGTGAGTGAAAATCAACACATGACCACCTCTTTCATTCAAATTTTATGAAAAAGTCAAACATTTGCAGACAGCAGTTACATGAAGGTTTGGAATCCCTCAGGGCTACACTTCCATGGAAGCCAAAACATCACATCCTAATGTATTTGATTTTTAGAATTACCGTTTTTACTATGAATGGTACTGTGCGATTTACTACACTCATTTACTGCTTCCCATCTGAAACATTGGAAAAGTTCTACACATCAATTGGTAAAATTACAGCAATTTTACTAGTTTTGTTGAGTATATATAGTTGAACGTAATTGGAATGAATTTTGATGAGTTGGAAGATCCAGTGTAGGATTTTACAAAACTAGAAGATATTTTTATCATATACTTGTTTCCCCCATTTGAGAGTTATATTTTTTCAGCAACCCATTCTTGTATGAAACACAATATTTCAGTTATGTTTTAATTAAGAGCCAGAGCTGTTGAGGGTTGAACAGCCTTCAAGAACTGGTGGTTGCGGAAGAGATTCCGTGGGTACCATTAGCGTACTCAACAACCTTATTGTTGTTTTTAATTGCTTTTCAGTGTATGGTTTTGTTGATTTTCTTTTTTTAGGAAGTGTCCTGATGCTATAACTGCAACATTTGCACATGAAGTAGTAAAAGCAATCTTAAATGAAAACCTTGTAGACTTTGAACTGGAGCAGGATGCTGACTCAGATGAGGCACCAGTTAAACGTGAGTGACCATGAAATTATGGAACTCTCAAGGCAGTTTAGGCCTCAAAGTTTGCAAAACTTGTTCCTGTCACAAACAAAAATTAAATTCCTTCTGATATTTTGTAATAATACCTCTCAATGGACAACAATGAACATCAAATGGTTTCACTTTCCAATGAGCTGCTTTTTATAACTTAACCCGAAAGATATAGTACTTGTCTACTACAGATACTTTCTTACTAAGAATTTATGGCATCTTGTTATACGTAATGTATACCATAACCGGGAATAAGTCTGTCTTTACAGTGTTAAAGCAATTTTCAAATTTTTGGAAGGCCAGGAAAAGAAACAATTAAAATGATTATTATATAGCGGTTTAATGTATAAAACAACAAAGCTAAAACTTCTAGCCATTCAAAAATTTTCTTTAGTTCCTCAGGAGAGCAATTATTAGAAATGATGTATGAAGTATAATGGTGGTCAGACGAGTGATTTAATAATACTTTTCAACTTTTCAAGATATGTCCAGGTCCGACCTTGTCTCCTACGGCCTTAATACAGTAACGTATACGACATGTGCATGTATATATATATATATATATATATATATATAGATTTGTCACGGAGTGGAGCATTACCACAATAGCTTGCTTTCTTTTTTCACTAATGGAACCGAGGGGATCGTTTTCATTATTTTAAAATTTCTTCGGGCTAGACACTCTTGTATATCAATCCTGCTGTCCCATGTACTATGGCAGGTGACAACAGCGGGAAATGTGTTTGTAAAGAGATCACCAATAAAGGCATTGTGTTTTATTATTATTATTTTTTGATTTGAAACAAATACATAACCAACAATTTACATGTATAACTCACTGTAAATAGACAGAAGAAAAACCAGATATTGTATATATTTATATGATTCGGTATCACAGAGAAAAATAACCTTCATAACCTGTTAAGCAACTTTTGCCCTGAAAGTTTATCATACCCGTAGCAACCTTAGCCCTGACTCCGAAAATCGAGTTGCTTATATAAAAAATGTGTATATGATATCTGCACCTTGTAACCTTTCCCTGGATGTTATTGCCGTAACTGTTCCCTTATTCTTTCTTACACATTTTTAATTGAGTTTTGTGTTCGCACGGTTTACTTCACATTCTTTTGTTGCATTTAATTCTTTTGTTCTCAACTCGTTACTTGCCCCTTGTTACTGAAGATATTGTCAGACAGTTATTTGTTTCGTGATTTCCATTACTTTCTCGTTTGTATTTTCCCAGATTGATATTCTGCCTATTGATTTCATGATATCTCGGTCAACTTGCTCGCCTTAACGCTTATTTCTTGGTATTGCCTGGATATAAGGTCACGCTTCATACTCTACCTACAATCTTGGACGTAAATTAATGTAAACTGGCCTCACCCCAGTTCCAACTGACGATGCATTTTGAAAATTTTCATTTCGTTGACTTGTATGCCACACCTCGATGTTCATAGGAGGTAAGGGGCAGATAGCGTGTAATACCACAAATGGGAGTCCCTTTCCTTTACTAAGTGTCTTCCGCGATTCCAGTCATTTTCATCGAGATGTAGTAAACGTTTACATTACTTGTCCAACGAAGTTGAAGGTAGGTTTAAAGGGTGCTAATGACATAAAAATCATTATTTCATTTTCGTTTTACTCCAAAGTCAGCCACGTAAGAAATGTGTAGCGATATTGCGTTTCCCTCGTCGCACTCATAGGATGAACAGTAATCCAAACTGTTACCAGTAAATGGCCCAAGAACGGTAGGTAGTTTTGCTTTGGCGGGTCATTGGCTGTTTCCCAGCTTTCTTAAAGTACCATGTTCATTGTTTGGAGTTGGTTACCAACCAATATACAGCAATAGGAAGAGGAGTACTTGCACATATAACAACAACATTGAGCAAGAGAGGACAAAGGCCACTTGGTCGTAGAAAAAGAGGTTCACTAAACGGGCTTATATAAAAACGCCCCCTTACTTGCAGAGAATTTGACAATCAACAGAAATGTAACAATGATCGTGATGTAAAGGCTGACAACTCTCTTGAAAAGAATGGGAGCTAATGTTGCGTCCTTGGTTCGAGTCACAGGGTAAAAAGGTTTTGAAATCATTGCTGCTAGCGTAATGCAACTGCTAATAGAGGAATTATACGTTAAAAATATTAAAGTTTCAATTTACGAGCATAAGTCATAAAAATATTACTGCTTTGGCCCTGTTTTATACTAAATTGTAGAATTACGTTTTCGTTCTCCCAGTTTCTTGCCAAAGCCAGTAACGGTATTTATGTAGGTTTGTACTATATTGTGAATCAACGATTTGTATTAAAATTAGGAAACGGGTTCAACAATAGTCACGTAAAGGGGTATTACGCTGCGCACCCGCGGCGGCGCCAGCCCGAGCCGGCGGCTCGAGCGTTCCAGATCGTCGGCGTGGAAGCCGCCGCCGAGTTCGACGATGCCGACGTGGACGCCGCGGCCGTCGGTGGCGGTCGGGAAGCGGTAGATCTCCGCCAGCTCGCTCACGGTGAACGGCGGCTCCGGCTCGGCGGACGGCTTCGACGGCATCGCCGGACGGCCGTACGGGCGGTCGCTCAGCCCCAGCACCGCCTCGACGCACTCGGCCAGCTCCGCCGGCAGGTGGACGTCGCCCTCGTGCCCGCGGTGGTCGCGCAGGGGATGACGGAAGCCGATCAGGCGGACGCCGAACAGCTCGGCCAGCCGGCCGGCCGGAGCTTCCACCCGTACGTAGCGCCGCGTGAGACTGTCGTCGACCGGCTCCAGGCCGAGTCGACGGAGAGCCGCGACCGTCCGCTCCAGGTCGTCCGGGTGGGTAGCGTGGCGCTCCGGCTCGGCCGGGGCGGGGCGGGCGTGCGGCAGGTGGGTGGCGTAGTGGGGCTGCTCGCTGGCGGCGACGATCGGTACCGCCGCCGCCTTGACGATCTGGGGCAAGGCATCCGTCGATTCCTTGTCCGGGCAGGAGACCCGCACGATGTCGGCCCCGGCCTCCTCGCACCGCCGGATCTGCGCGATCGTCGCGTCTGCGTCGGCGGTTGGCGTGTTGGTCATCGTCTGGACGGTAATCGGGGCCGTGCCACCAACTGGAACCGTCCCGACCATGATTTGTTTCGACACCCGCCGGTAAATGTCGGGGTCGCGGAAATCCATGTCCACCAATTGTTCGCCGAATTGCTCAAACAATCCCGGGTGGTGCACGATTAGGGACAGCAAAACTCGATCGGGCGAACCGCCGGGTCGGCGCTTGGGCACCCTACCTGAAATGGATGGGCCACGGCGCCCTAACTGACCGGTGCGGTTTCCGGCGATGGCGTTCCGCCGAGAAAAAAAAGTATCCCTGACACGTTGCCGCCAAAGCTGTCGAAAATGGTTTGAAACGCTAGCGTTTGAAATTCGACTCGCGTGGCCGTCCAACACGGCTTCCAAGCCGGCACGGGCAGACGGTTCGTCCAGCGATCTAGCGGCGGCCTCATGCTGCCAGATGAACGCGTCGAGCGGGATGGCAGACTTTAGAAATCGACGCATTTCCGCCATGCCCAGCCTACGGATCAAGCTGTCGGGATCCTCTCCTTCGGGCAGGATTGCAAAGCGCAATGTATGGTCCGGTTTCAACAAGGGGAGGGCGCGTTCGGCAGCTCGCCAAGCGGCTCGCAATCCCGCCTTATCGCCGTCGAAGCAAAGAACCGGCGTCGGGCCCAGCCGCCAGGCCTCGGCAAGTTGGTCTTCTGTTAATGCCGTCCCTAAGGGCGCGACGGCGGCGAGAAATCCGGCTCGCGCCATGGCAAGGACATCCATGTACCCTTCGACAATAATTGGCGAATGGCCGCGCGATACCCCTTGACGCGCTTGGGAAAATCCGAACAGCAGTCGGCCTTTGTCGAACAACGGGCTTTGTGGGCTGTTGACATATTTCGCTGTGGCGCGCCGGCGTCACCCAAGGCGCCGGCGACGACTTCATGATGATCTTTCGCGACACCCGCCAACTGTCCCCCGCGAACGCCGTTCGCAAACCCTGACTTTCATCACCCGCGAACGCCGTTCGCGCCAACCGAAAGGAGCCACCATGCCCGAGTCCGAAATCCAGATGGTCCCCTTCAAGGACCTGGTTCGCTCGACCTTCAATCCCCGCACCATCTTCGACGAAGACGCCATCGCCGATACCGCCGCCTCGATCGCCAAGTCCGGCGTCCTGCAGAACCTGGTGGTCCGCCGCAAGCCGAACGGCAAGGGCAAGACCAACGGCAAAATGGAGATCGTCGCCGGCGAGCGCCGCTATCGCGCGTTCCAGCTGCTGGTTAAGAGAAAGGAGCGCAAGCCCAGCGATACCCTGCCGGTGCGGATCGCCGAGCTCGACGATCTGCAGGCCCGGGAAATCGCGCTGATCGAAAACATCGACCGCAAGGACCTGCACCCCATGGACGAGGCCCAAGGCTATGCCGACCTGCGCGCCGGCGGTCGGACCATCGCGCAAATCGCCGACCTGGTTCCCTTCACCAAGCGCTATGTGGAGAAGCGCCTGCAGCTGGCCGACAATCTCTGCAAGACCGCCAAGCGCGCCTTCCTGGATGGCGCCTTCGACCTGGCCAAGGCCCAGGTCCTCGCCACGGCCTGCCCCAAGGGTCGGCAGGACGGCGTCATCAAGCTGATCAAGGAAGACCGCTGGCCGTACAATGGCCCGGCGGGAAACCTGCGCGCTGGAAAGGCACTGTCACGAGGTCCCCGCCCCTGTGGGGAGGGTGGTAGTGCCATCAAGGTAGGCATACTGCCCTTAACAAAATTAGGGAAACTGATGCTACAAGGGTCCCCCTGCATGACAGGTGGTGGTCAGGCACCCTTCCATACTATAAAAGCAGCCGCCTTAAGATCTCATGTCCAGTCCTGGTGGTCGGAAGCTAATGTTATATTTGGAAACCTTACTTGCCTATATAGTTGTTACATCCCGTTCATTTAAACCATTGGGTATAAAAGTTTTCAACATATGCTGCCTAAAAGATTCCCTCTGCCATAAACATGTCTCAGTCTCATATATATGTGTATTTGTGTTTGTGTCCATATCAGTTCAAAATCACACATTTTCTTTTGTGTCTCAATATTTTGTTTTCAGTTTAATGTTCCTTAAGATAGGTTTGAAAGTCAATCTCTACCATTACACTCACAACATTTATCGTACCAGTTGCATCTATCCCACTCATGGTACCTATTCACAATTACTGATCCATGCATCTAACCTAATAAGCATCTATGGATGTATTACTCTACCAGTGTCACTTAGAAAATCTTACTTAAAAACTGATATCTACTAATCCTTGGTACTTATCTATCTTTTCCCACAGGTTTGGCAAGGATTTAATGGCCATGTTTATTTTGAACCACTTCGCTGTAAAGCCCTTCTAAACTCAGAAAGAAAAGGGCCCCCATCAAGTACTAAGGAGAAGAGAACTACAAAACTCCCCCTTGTCAAAAGTAGTTTTGACTCTGCAGTCGACATCCAGGATCGTTAGTTATGTAGTAATTCAAAGTAGAACGGGTTTGAATGACAGCACCAAGTTCACTTGTTTACAAAAAGAAAAGAAGGACACGAAAAAAAATTAATTTTACGCAATAAAGGCAAATCAGGAAAGACATTGACATATAATAAAAATATGATACATAAAACAATACTATTTATATTATTCTATATTATAGCATACTTACAACAACAATCGTATAGAGTAACGCAAAAAAAGTTTTCTTGCGATTGTTGTGATCTTTATATGGCGAAAAAGTTTAGCAAAACATATCCGCTACTTAAGGCAACAGTATAGGGAATCGTTTAAATTAACACATATGTCACATATCACATATCACATATAGTGCATATTATTTAAAATATTTTACAGCATACATTCAAAGAATGAAAAGTAATGATAGGGACATTTAGTGTTCCGATTTTAGAATCGTAGAATTTCTTAAAAGTGGAGGAGCCATAAACCCAGTCACATTTCGTTCCCAGTCCTTTAAGTACATGGGACAAATATCAAAATAAGTCCATAATGTAATGCAACTCAAACAAATTGGGACAGCTTTCATCGATGCTTTAGGTCTACTTTCATATATCTTTTACTGAAATTTTCATTGTATATCGTTGTTTCTATGACAAAACACCTCTTGCAATGGGTCAATCTTTTAAGTCCATCCTAGTTACAGGCATTGCTTGGGAAGAGTAAACATCCTGTATGTTTAATTTAGCTTAAAAAAATGAAGAGAGTCTAAACTAAGCATCGCGGGCTTCCTCCACCAGATCTAACACACGGTCGTAGTGGGCCTCGCTGATCATGCCGGTCACATCTTCGTGCCCTATGTAGGTTGGATAAGCCTCGGCCCAAACTTTTTTTGCCAATGCCACCCATTCCCCAACCTGCCCTTCGGGCACAAAAACGTAGTCCGGCGATGTGCAGATTTGTCCTGATTTACAGAATTTAAAACTCAGAAACTCTTTGACGTACTGTTCAACCACACCGTCCTGCGCAAAGACAGTCGGATTTTTACCGCCCAGTTCAAGGGTTACCGGCGTCAGGTTGGCCGCTGCGGCCTGCGCCACCAACCTTCCCACCCTTGTGCTACCGGTGTAGGTGAGGTGCGCCCACGGCAGGCTGGAAAAGTAGGCGCCAAAGTTAGCGTCACCCGTAACCACGGTCAATGTATCCGTGGGGAAAAATCTCGCCACCGCCTCTTGCAGCATCGCCCCGGTGTGTGGCGCCAACTCAGACGTTTTAACAATCAACCGGTTACCTGCAGCGAGCATATCGCACGCCATAACCAGCGAACATTCTATGGGGAAATTCCAGGGCGAAATATTCCCCATCACCCCCTTGGGTTGGTGAACCACCTCCACCGTAGAGTCGCCGTGTACATCCTTGTTTAAGGGTCGCGTATCCGGCTGCATCCACTCTTCCAGGTGAGCCTGGATATAGCGCGAACGTCCCAATACACCGCCATTTTCGAACATGTCTGTTATGCGCGCCGGATGGGAGCCGAAGTCCGCCGTCATCGCTTCCTGGGCGAAGCTACGGAGAAATCCAGTATTCTTGGAACACCATACGTCGTGACGGTCTAAATGATTCAAATCACCGTACCACCCTCCACCCTGGCTGTTAAACGGTGTACTTGCCAGTTCATCAATACACGTCTGTTTGTCAACGTAACAACAAGAAATTTTATATCGGATCAGATCCAGATCCTGTGCTTTTTGCAGTTCGAATCCATTCATATATCCCTTGATACAATTGACGGACCTTTGACGATCCAGAAGGATAGGTCCACTTATATCATGATCCCTGCCGCTTGTCCAATCCGTGAAATAATTCTGGCAATTATTAACCCTACATCTTTCAGAATTTGTAAACATAGGTAACCAAAGAATGATGCAAGTGAGTGCTGAAGCATCCATCATTGCAAAGTTCCAATGATTCTGAATATTTCCATGGATTCTGATCTATAATCAAAATAACAATTTTTAAACTTCATATATTTATTTCATTCTGAATAATACAACTATTATCACTATTCACTTTACATGTATGACGTACGCTATCCTTTACAACTACCATACAAGAAGCTCGGGATTAGGCTAATCATTATTTCTCTTACAAACAAGAAAATATGTTGTTCTTATTGCACAAGATGTAATTTTAAAAACAAGAAAACTACTATTTGATAATAATAATAATAACTACTATTTGATAATAATAATAATAGTTACTATCTTATTATAATAATAATAACTACTATTTTATAGTAATGACCTGATGATAATTGCTTCTTTATACCTTCATGGTATTTTATATGTTTATCCAATTACAAGTAAGAATTCATCCAGCCGTTATCCAGCGTAATAGCAATTAGATTTTTGGTTCAGGTTTCGTTTATTTGGAATCAAATCCAAATATACGCTAATTAATTATTTCCACCAAAAGGTCGTTTGCTATACTGGAATTTTATTGTCATAAAGTACACTTATTGACATTACATTGATGGCAATTTGATGACATCTTACTTTCCGTAAACGATGTTGCATCAATTTTCCTTATACCGCAAATGAACGACGCCGTTGCAACAGCAGAGGCAACGTCGACGCAATCAAAGATTTCGATTTAACCGAAGAGCAATGATGATTCAACCATAGAGATAATATCGATACAACTGTAGAGATAAAGTCGACTCAGCCGGAGAGGCCACGTTGATTCAACCATAGAGGCAACGTCCATTCATCCCTAGAGGCAACATTGATTCATCCACAGAGGCAACGTTGAATCAACCATAGAGGCAACGCCGATTCAACCAAGGATGCAATGTCGATTCAACTGACGAGGCAATGTTGACTCAACATAAGAGGGAATGTCTATTCAATCGAGGAGACAACGTCCTTTCCACCTTGATCTGAACTAGATATACCATGTGCATCTGTACTGTTTGTGCCCCGTAGCTTTAGCAACGTTTTAATTGGACATTAAGACAACCGTCTATCACCATTAGTTCATTTGAGCGAAAATTCTTAGTTAAGATACAATACAAAACTGTCGCGCATGAAATAAGGAGGGAGCGGGAATCATTGTTTTCAGTTGTCTCTTGTACACTGTTCCTCGTCTCATGTACATAGTACCTTCTCTCTTGTATACTGTACCTTGCCCTTTGTACAAGGTACCTAATTGCAGAAACATAACACATACTATGTACTTACATAGCGCTGAACTATTTCCGGATGTATTTTTGAGTAGCCTATTCAGATCCTGGGTAATATCTTTGGGATTGAAATCAGCTGTAAGTGAAGGAAAAGAAAACGTGAATTTAGTCAGCCTCGATGTATTTTACGAGAATCTCACTTTATGTCACGGTAGGACGTATCCACGGACATATTATAAACGTACCAATACGAAGAAAGTACTACGAAGCTAGCAAGGGTCCCAACAGTCTTCCTTATATTATTCTTGAGTCTTCGAGAAACAGTCACTTATTAGGCTTCTTGGTGTTTCAGTCGCATGATGACTGAATGAGAACAAATTTTGACCGGTCACACTAACTTCTCAAAATGATAGTATTATCTACCGATTCATATTGTAAACTGATAAGCTCGAGATTTAGTCTCACGAGGAGTACCATAGTCACCCTTTGGACAATCAAGGACTTTTACCTGACACTAAATCACATTGCTGGCGCACAAAGCTCTGTATTATTGTCTTCTTTAGCCGCTGCGGAGTTTCATCTTGCTGATGAAATTAGCAATCCTTGAATCACATCTAACTTCCATTACCACTGCTGCCTCGTTTTGTAAGCTTTCTGGCGTCCACTGCCTTACCTCTCATTACCTATCTATTATAAATAAACTAACACAAAGAAATAGCGATTTTTGTTGTATAGACCCGACTTGGTTTTGTATTTGTTTAGTAAGGCCATTTAGGGCGCGCACGTTCTAAAGTAGGTCTTATAAAAAAGCATTTAATTTGAGAGTTTGAGGATTAGGCCAACTAAAACAATAAAATGCCTTAAAACGAGAACTGATTTGCTTGGTTTGTCAGTAATATTGCTTATTTAACCGTCCCGCTTAGAGTTACCGGGTAGTAACACCAGTAGGTTCCATAGATGACTCTGAAACACTGGACATCTAAAGGATTAGAATTAAGAAAGTTTATAGTTGTCAAAGTTTCTGTCAGAATTGTCCTGGACTGCAGTGATACTTAGCTCTGGATTGAGATTTCCGAGAATGTCTTTGTGAGTCGAAAGTTAATGTAAATGTGCAAAGTACTGAATAAGTATTTATTCAGAGTTTAATAGGTAAACTTCTGGGTTCAATTGGGTAGTTACTCATTAAATCCATGCATAACAGCTTTCGTTCAGTAAGGACATAATCTATCCCGAGTACTTTATTCACAATCAGATTTTTTTTGGTAGCTGGCTATTTGATAGTTTTGTTATTAGAGTACCAATCGTGTTGATTATTAAATGCAAATATTTTCTAAACTAATACATTTTTTTAATTAGGCAAGCATAAGAGAGTAGATGCCCGTTGCATGTGCTGATATGCCTGCCCGGAGAATCTCCCTTAAACGATGGGGATCAATTGAATGGGGACTGACGCTTCCCTACCTTTTTAGGGAGCACCCCAGGGGGATGTCACGTCATATCAAACATTGGCAACTTTTGCTCTTAAAACAGTTAGATCCCACTTATTTTAGTAGTCGTAAATATTTTCATGCTTTCAATACTAGAATCTCTAAACTTTAGCGATACTTGTATTGAAAGCATGAAAATATTTGACGATAAAAATGGTTAATCAAGAGGAAAACTAAAACCCCACAGAATATTTTGCAACTCTAAATGTAATTATGTGGCAGTTATGCACGATTGTGTTTATAAGTTCTCAACTCAGAAAGGTCACTGAAAGCTGCGGTTAGCCTTGATGTTGTATCATGCACGAAATAAATTAGTTTATGAACAAAACGTCATGGTTACCTAGGCTTTTTCCATGAAAGAAACGAGGTTTTCTTAACTTAGGAACAAAATATTTATAATTTAGGATTGTCAACACTCACTATTTCTGATCCCAACTTGTTCTATGCAATTTAAACCTTAAGCTTCGTTTTGTTACCCTCGTTTACCATTACCCAGTTACGTCACTGGCCCATACCCCTGTAGGCAAGTATTTGGCATTGTAAAGATACACGTTCAAATGAGTGTACAACGAAGCCATTAGAAGCACTGGTTCTGCAAGCGACATCCATGAAAATCAATATATTTTCATTTTATAATTTATAGTTTATGGTCGTTAACTGCTGAATAATGTTTCAGAGCCAAGCCAAACAGCAGTCCCGATATCAAATTTTTTCGTTACCCTAAGGTCACTCACTCTTCTAAAGGTTAACTTGCAATTTAATGTTAAGGTACTTTATTCTTTAGGAGTGACATGAACAAGAAAATGGTTTTCTGTAGAAACATTTTAGTAAGCTTATCTTTCGGTTGATGTAAATAGTTTCAGGTATTTTCCTCGTCTTTCTAGATCTATCTGTAAATATTTTCCTGGATGAATAGCGCTGACGTACTTCTGAATGGTTCGAGTTTCTTTAAAGTTTCATAAGAGTTCATTACAGTACTTGGAAGGGTGCTTGCAATACATATGCAAACGAGCAAAGTAAAGTTTCATACATCCTCCAAAAAGAACAACAACAAATATTCTCCGGTGAAAAGAAATCAATTACTGGTTTCCCGCAGAAATTGTGATCGAGAATAAACGGTCCACCTTGAAAGTTCAAATTTAGGATTTCAAAGATTCAAGTTAACAAGTGACTGCAAACAACAGAGTACACACACCTTACGATAAACTACAGTCAGCGGTCTCTCACCAAACTCTAAACTAGACAGGCTACACAAAAGCCTCGTAGTGAAAACGAAATTAAACCAGTTCTGATATTTAGATGTCGTATATTTTAACAAAACCTTATTTACAGCACTTACTTAATAGCTTAATAGCCTAATAGACGCCCCCCCCCCCCCCCCCCAACATTCTTCTTCACTTTCCCCCGCCCCACAAACCCATTCTCACCCCCCACCCCTCCCTTTTCCCTTAGCCTCCCCCCCTTGACAATGTTTTGAGGAGTTACTTTGGCGGCAAATAGAAAATATATTTATTAAAATATGAAAATCGAGCATTAAAAGATGACGGTGGCCTTTTACGAGGCTCGAAGAAGTGTGGAAGTTGCTACGAAAACGTATTCAATTCACTTTGGGTGTTGTGTAACTGCTTCACTCATGGGTATCCGGTACAATGTTCTGCACAAATTTCTCTCTTTCAGAATCAGATATCATTAAATCAAAATATCGCGTTGTTAATGTTTAAAGTTGTCCTGAAAAGATAGGCAATGGAACACAAGCAATATGTTGACGCGACCAGTGACTTCGAAATATGACTCCAAATCCAACTGGTTTCAAGGATTTTACTGTACCCGATTCAACGCATTTTATCGGAGCAGACTTGCTACAGATAGGTTAGCCTTTGATATCAAAAGGTATGCAGTACCGTGTAACTGTAAGTCCTTTCTTGTGTCAAATACTATCCGACATCAAAATCTATTTTGCATTGTATAACTAATGCCTATTCGCTAGATGTCTTAGACAGTGCAGTCATTCATTTCGGTACTTGTAATTGTACATTAACAGTATTTTAGGAGTGTACAAATCCGAGAAATAAACAGTATCGACAAACTGAACAGACAATATTTACGACTTCTTTGACTCAAACTAACCAATTGTTCTTCATGCATCGACCGTTCTTCCTAACAGCCTTGCCATGCCAATGTACACACAGAGTAAATTTTATATTTTCTAACTTTTAAACAGCACCAAGAGTAGCGCTCGTGGAATCATAGAACCCCTACGTGCCTAGAGTCTTCGTAACGTTGGCCCCTGAACTTTACAATTTTCATCAATTGCTGCATCAGTATGATCGAGGAAGGGTGATAAATTTTTAGGCCTATTGTTAACATTAGATAAGTAGCTCTCTGAAATGCTAAAATTAAGACTTACCGGTATTTTAGCATCGATGCTAGAAAACAACAGATAGCCCAGAGTAAGAAAATCGCTGACTTCAATCTTCAAAGAAGATAGTTGAATTTGTTGTGTGCTTCATGTACCGAAGAAGAGAATCTATTTTCTCAAACCTAGGGGCATCAAATGTAGAAAACATTCAGTACGTCTGGTTGGTCTGTGTGTTGCGGAATAGCCAAGTTGTAAATCAAGATTATTTAAAGACATAAAAATGGCTGAGTCTTACATTTACTAAGAAGACTTTTTGTTTGCTCATGTCTCAATTTTTTGGCCCCTTTGCATCATTTTCTTTATTACAGAAACAAAGTTAAGGGAGGGGAAGTAAAAGTGCATTAAAAATTATATAGGAAAGAGTTGAATTTTACAAGGCATAATATAGGCACAAACAGATAGGATTACTTAATCTAATAACATCAGTCTGTAAATGACCCCGCATTTTTCTTTGCAGTTGTTGTTTTGCAATCATATCCCTACAAAGTACGTCCATCATACTGTTTTACTTCTTCACATGTCAAAGCATAGTTACAATGTGCAATTCACATGTATGCATATAAGTCCTTTGAAGCTCTCAATTTTTCAAAGGTAAAAGGGCTTGAAATAGGGAACCACCCCTATTCACCAACACGATTCTTTCCTCATAATTTAGAAAATATACATTAATTCTAACATTCTTTTTATCAACAACATCCTATTGTATGCATAGTTGTTTTATTGTTTTGCCATTAAATACCTTGCAATGACTGAACACAATTTGACAAGTGTGGCACTCCAACTTACTTTTCACATCTTGCGCCTGACTCTCAATTTTTAAAATTATCGAATGAGAGGAAACAATAGGGGGGTCTGATACTCTAATCTCGCCAAAAACTACTGCACATGGCCATGGCGCTGGCACTAGCGCTTGTGGCAAATAAAAGCACCGTTTTTTTAATGATATCTAAACGCATTCAATAACAAAAAACTAAGAACTTTTAATCTAAACCATGTAGCACTTACCATCTTATTAAAAACGTCTTAGCTACTCTTTTCAAAGTCTCCTATGGCAAATGTCCATGGGCTGCACAGATTCGATGTCCACGAGCTGAAAATCCGCCATCATTCGCAAGGTGCATCCACTTGAGGACTGGGTCAGACATAAAGGCGCGTAAATTTGAAATCCCACCTTTCCTCACAGCCAAATTTCCTGCATGAAATGGCCACAAATGCATTGTGCTTTTTGTGGCCTATTGATAGCGTCGGTTCACGTAGATGTTACAAATCAGATGCTAAATGGCTCTAGTTTTGTTGCACTGACAATAAAATGGGGCCTGTGTTGTTTTTACAGGTAGTGGGCAAATTTTTCTAAATCATGGATTTTGGCTTCAAGTGACAGGCCTAACCTCCTTTACATTCTTTCCAAAAGCTGAATATGTGTTGAAATCGAAATTTGTAAGCATTGGGATAAAACTTTTAGACATCGTTATGAAGATAGGATTCGGACAATAAAACTTCTGTACTTATGGAACGTGGAGTTCTTCAACTATCAATTATGATAAATATACGTCAAAGTAGTTTAAACCCAGTCGACATTTTGATGTCGGATCAACGATGAATCGACGTCACATCTTACGTCGAATCGACGTCGCTGATTCGTTGCATATGAAAGTTGACGCAACGTTGAATCTCAGCACTTGAAACGACGTCGTAGCAAAGCTGGTCCAATGTAAGTAAGTTTTACGTTAAAATAAGCAGGTGGGTTTACGTTGATACAATTCCGGTAGGACATGCAACACTGAAATATTTACATCGAATCAATGTCGATTTGATGTCACTCCCCTACCTAACCTAAAATCGACCATCGTGGACATCGAAATTGGGTCTAATACATATTTATACTTTTTGCTTAAGAGTGGGAGACATGCCCCATCCCTAGCCCAAGTCACCATAGTCCTTGTCTCACATACAAGTTTTGAATATATTTGTCTTCCGTAGCTAGCAATAATGCGCTAGGAATCGGAAGATGCTTGCATGCTACATGTATATATCTATCTATATATATATAGATATATAATTCATTAAATACAAAATTTCGTTGACGTTTCGATGTTATCTTTGAAAAATTTTTGAAAAAGATAACATCGAAACGTCAACGAAATTGTGTATTTAATGAATTCTATATGATATTTATACGCATAGGAGAATGCTGGCTGTTTGAGTATATATATATATTCTCAGCAGACACATTGCAATTATACATAATTCTCAAAGAGTGGAGCATTACCACAATAGCTTGCCTTCGGTCTTTTTTTCTGAAACTAACGCAAAAAAGGGGAAAGGTATTGGAAATTTGGGTGTTTTTTTTTTTTTTTTTTTTTTTTTTTTTTTTTTTTTTTTTTTTTTTTCCTAGTCGGCATAACAATGAAACTAGGGAATAATTAAGGTCTTCTAGTTCCTTGTCTTTTCTCTCCTTCAGTTTTGAAATAATAAAATAGGCCGATGAGCCTCATATTATGTTAATCATGGCTTCAGATGAAATTGAAAACAGGAAATTAAGAAGGAACTGCAGAAACAACAAAAGTTAGAAAAGCCAAAACCTGATTCCGGGAAGCAGACTGGGGCGGCAAGCGCTCTTCCCCCATGGTCTCATAATTTGTCAACTATTTCATAATAAAATGTTAAAGAAGTTAAAGGTCTCTTCCTACAGCACTTTTTACACTTTTAGCAGACACGTTCGGAAATATTTTTCCAAGTGAGGAACATTTTTATATTTTCATAAAAAAATTTAAATATGTCTTGTGTGTCAAATTTGTCATGGGCTCAAGTATTTTATTACGACTTATGCCCATGAAACAAATCTCCAAAATATAAGTCTTAATAAAAAAGACTTAGGCCAATGATGCATTTGACACAAACAAAATATTTCTCTTAATAAAAGGACAAATTGACATGACAAATTTATAAGAAGTGTCCATAAATTTTGAAAACTGTAGTTTTTTGGGGAGGGGGAAGGTTCCTTGCTGCATACTTCCTAGA
Source organism: Alatinidae sp. Z8VKAUB7J3 (assembly GCA_010016025.2). NCBI lineage: Eukaryota > Metazoa > Cnidaria > Cubozoa > Carybdeida > Alatinidae > Alatinidae sp. Z8VKAUB7J3. The sequence goes on from JAAAKM020073195.1 coordinate 230,271,907, forward strand.
CTCTGGGAGAGAACAAATATATAAGAGAAGCTAGCGCCTATTCTTATTGTAAATGACTAATGTAAATAAGGAGGTTTGATGGATTCAATTGTCAAATTTTACGTCTGCAGTAGTAGTTTTTTTTCTGGCTCTCGACGAAGAATATCTGACATGCAGTACCCTTTCATGAGTGTCTAACTTCTGAATGGAGAAGATGATGCATTTGTTTGTGTTATTGTGAGCAATCTCAAGTACTTCTACCATCGTGCACAATAGTCCCATGCATCCTTTTATTGATGGCGATGACAAGTTTGGATTATAGTTAAAGCTTTCATGGCTGCCTTCGTAGTTTCTTAAGATTTTCGCATTATGAGATCAGCGAGGTAGTCTTCTGTTTCTCTGAGAATGAGCTTTTTTGTTTCCTAATTGTGAGTGGAGTGCTGGTTGTACTATTACATCTCTTCCTTTCGTACTCAATCATTTCGTGTTTAATAAGCTTTGCACTGTTAATTCCTTCTAAATGATGGATTGTTCCCTAGAAGACAGGAGAATCGCTCTTTAATTTTTCAACTGTCAATTTTGTCCTAATATTTTACTGTGGACTATAGAATTCATTGCTTTCTGCTTGACTGGCATAATTGTATACTTGGCAGATCGATTCTGTAGAGAGTTAACAATGAAATGAATACTTTGATTGGAATTGAAAAACAAGAATATCGCACGAAATAGCGAAAATATTTGTACTGAAGACATTTTTTTCGTGTGACACTCCTCAGAGTACAATCGTCAGAAATTATCAAAATGAACTGTACGGAACATTAAACCCTACTGTATTTTTTAAAGCAAAAGTTTTGTAGTGTTAAAAAGAACGATAATGCACTCAGAATTTGGCAGCGTATCCAAATACTATTACTTAATCTGCTCAAACAAGGCCGTCTGTCTCGCAATATTTACGATATAATTAGACCCTCAAGATCACAGCATCCACGATGTATGGTCTCCCCAAAACAAAAAGAGAGAACTTCCTTTTCGAACACTTCTTCTATGATTGGCTCCTCACAACATAACATGGCCAAGGGGCTCTTAGAAATTTTACAACTCGTACTATGTCTCTGAAAAGTTGGTTAGTGGTACAAAACTTGAATATTGCGTTGAGTAACGGATTCCTTTTGCTAAACGTTTTCGTCATACATTGATCACAGCAATCGTATGGAGTGAAATTAGAAAGCTATTACGATGAATTTATAGGAAACGAGAAGACCCTAGGAAATAACGGTCACTAGAGCGACACGTTTTCTGTCACTCGTGTTATTGAAAAAGGCGTAAATTGTAAACAAATTCTTTTTGTCAACAGAGTACCGGCTTCTTTATTTTGATAAATGTGGCTTCTAAAGCGGCAAGATGAAAAGGAGATCTGGCTCTCGCTAATACCCCAAACGAATCCTCTTGATAGTCGTCAGCGCATGACGGGTATTCAATCAAATGCTGTTCTATTGACGAGTCTGTTTTGGTATCTGCTGACTTGACTTTGGTTACGCAATTCGGTAACATTTTGGAAACCTTATTGCGTCTACTAATGAAGGCCGACACATGTTGCGCGATTCTGTCATGTAACCTCTGCGACGTGCCAGTTTTCACTTAGCCAATTTAAACAGTCAGATTTTATTTTCACTGTACTTCGTATTTTCAGGTTTGGCTATATCGTAATAAACCCTCAAATAGCATTGTTCTTCGCCCATCTCATCTCAGTCTAATATGGTATGTCCCAGCTGCTGATGCACTACAAAAGTAGAAGTGGAAATATAGTTTAGATTTTTCAATAGAATTTTTTGTCCGACTGTTTTGACTTATTATTCTATATTGATTAAACCCTTGTCGTTTTTTAGGCACTGAGTCAAGTAGTCAACGGAAAAATGTCAATGGGTGCTTACGGAAACTTGAAGACCACGCCCTTTTTGGATGAACTCTAATCTAGATCATTTTAGGCAAGCCGATTTCTATTCAAACTGAGAACTGTTTGATGTTGTATATTGTTCCCAGTATTTGTTTTCTCTCTGTTGTTACTATCTGAGGGATTAATACAAAATAATTTTCGTTCCATTTGTCACAAGTCTTTAGGTTTAGCTATAAATCAGTGTTGTCAGATAACTCATATACGATTATTCAGCTAAGATCGAAAATGCTTGGACGATCCAGTTTGAAAAAAATTGAGTAAATTTAGGAATCCAACGCGCAACCAAATTTTTTCAAACGTGCTATATCTAGCATCACTGCTTCAAATGCTGCATGTTGGCTGCCCAGTCTTAATATAGTTTATGCGGAGTTAATATTATGGGTTTTTACCAGGAGTCGTTTCTTATTTATTATCTATAGCTTCAAATGCTGCCTGGCGGCTGTCTCGTCTTCTAAGCTTGTAACTGTGGAGTGACTATGGAAATTTATTTTGCTTAGAGGCAACATCTGCATTTCTCGTGGGCTTGTAAAAGGGAAGCAGAGGACTCTTAGAGTAAATAAATTTTAGAGACGAGTTCTAAATTAAAAAAAAAGAAACAATCACATTTGAACCTATTTGCCTCTCGACTCAATTGAACTATCTTTCTTGGCTTTTTCTAAAATAAAAATTAGCCGACTTGATGCCCACAACTATTCGATTTTAATTTAAAAATCAACGGACTCGGTGATAAAAAAAAAGTGATAACAGATAATAAACTTACGGTCAGAGACACGTTCGCCTTTTTTATCACTGCTATTATGTCGATTTAGCTCTATGTAGTCATTGTATATTGTGGTAATGGTATGTGTGTTGTACCCTTTGGAATTACAATTCCCTTTTCGAAGGGGATAGGAGTAGCTTACCCTTTGGGATCCATTTCTTTACATGGCTGGTGAGGACAATCTTTCACATAGTGGCTTGGAGGTAAACTCGCTGCATCCATATATAGCACACACACCGTCCCCCTGTAGATGCTCTTTAGTTTTTGTGGTATTGCCTTGGCGTGACAAAAGCCAAGGAGTAAATGCTCCAGGTGTCAAAGTTTAAGAGTGAAGAATTTTCAAAATTAACCAACAAAAGCACACAATAAAAAAGTTGAAAAATTATGCAAATATTTCGGTCAAGACTTCCGCTTGACCGTCCTTTATCCAGGATAAAACAAATGAAAATATAAAAAAACCAAACCTTAAAACATATGGGAATGTAACATTTTTGCTGTGTAGAGAAACGATTTAGTTTATTCCTATCCCCCGTACCTCTTTCAACACTTATCTGAAGCCTCATGAAGAGCAAGCAGTTTGTCCATTAAAATGTAGGGGATACTGGTATATGTAGAGACGGATTGTGGAAGACCTCCAAAACGTACGGTTATCATAGGAGTAGGAAAATGGTTCATGGCTCAAATGAAAGCCCCAGAACTGCTGCATGAACTTTGATTTTTCTAGATTTTTCTTGTATAGGTAGAAGGAAAAAAGGGGCTTGTCCCTGCTTATACCATTTGTCCCACTAAGTACCGGGGTGGTGTAACTTGGGACATGAGGTGGTATACTCTGGGACATAGTAAAAAGATTCATGTATTGGTAGAAAACCTTGACTATTCTTTGTATAAAAGCTACAATAAAAATTCAACTTTAAAAGTGAAAATATCTTCAGCATAAGACTGGACTACCAGTCAGCAAACACGAAGTATGACGCTGCTCTGGAAGCTGTACCAGGTGCTGGGGTAGGAGGCAACAACTTTTTCAAAATGTCTTCCCTTGGATAAAATATCGAGTCTTCTCGGTCCAGCCACTTCCACTTTCTTAGACCAGCCATGCACGTGACACTCACTCTGACACTGTTCTTGTTTTTCTGCTGGACAGACCCAGGAAAATACTCTCCTATGTAAACAACTTTGACAAAATCTCCTGTAGAGACACTGTCAAAGATCTCTTCCTCTTTCTCACTTTCATCTTCCGATTCACCTAGTTTCATGGATGTTACTTGGCTAATAAATTCGACAGTATATAACATCAGAGTCCTTTTACGAAACATGAACTATTGGATTTAAATTATAATTTTAGCAAGAACATCTTTTGAAAAAATGTCTTAGGAATAATAATACGTATAGTAGGGATGTCATGGGGCAGCCATATATTGCCATGGTAGCTTGAATTGCTATGGATGGCATTATGTTGGGTGGTGGCTTGCAAAAACACAAAATTTTAAGCATAATTTTATTAATTTTCTTTGAAAATTGTCATATGAATGATAATACATATTATTGGGATGCCACAGGTCAGTCGCATATCATCATGTTTGTGTGAATTGTTGGGACTAAACTTTTATAGAGCTTAAAGTTAAGCTGAGATGTGTTAAAAGAATTTTTCACTGAGGGTAGTGAAATCTAACGTTCAGTAAACAAACAAGATATTTTCAGTAAAAGCCCTCAAAGATATCTTTGCGTGGTTTAAATTTACCTCTATCGGGATTTTGTGAGATTTGGAGAGAAAATATTATTCAAATGTGCGATTGTCAACGAGGGGATGATAGTCTTGGCTCAAAGAAGCAAGGCATTTTCATTAAAATCCCTAAAAAAATTCATGAGGTTTTTTACCTCTAATAATAATCCTCTCCTCTGGAATTGGCTGGCATGATCCCCGCCTTTCTTTAATTCATGATTATTTTGTTTATATTTATCCTTTATAAAGTTTTTTTCACGTTTTGTTTTTTTCCATTTTTGAGTTTGAATTGCTTTTTCTTTTGTTTTAATAATTTGTTATTTAAAGAAGAGCTACGCAGTTCTATTCCGCTCAGAAGGGCTGTTGATGAAGCGCGAGGGCGCTCTAAAGAAGGAAAGGGCAAAGCAAATCCTGCTTCACTTAAACAACCGTCTCGCTTCAAAAGCATTCGTTGGCTGGCATCTGCGGCATCCGTTGCCTTAGTCGCCTTCGCCATGTTGATAGCATTGCCAGAACTTCCATCGTTCAATCAAGACAAGCTCGCACAGGTAAGCGAGCTTGATGGTCAGCTCTATCAAATAGTTGACGGTGGTTTACAAGAACTACAACCTGGCAGCTGGATTGATGGGCGTCAACGCTTACGTTCTGCTGTTGGCAGTTCAGCTATTATTACCTTGGACGATGGTTCTGAAATTGAAGTAGACGAGCGCTCTGAACTCAGCATGACTCGCCGTGGTTCGGGGAATCGCATTGATGTGTCGCGAGGTCGTATACTTGTTGTCGCCTCTCCACAAGGCTCTGGCACATTAGATGTGTTCACTGATGAGTTTTCAGTTTCAGTGACTGGTACTATTTTTGAAGTGGCTCACGGTGCAAAAGGATCTCGCGTGGCAGTTATCGAGGGCTCAGTAAATGTGTCTTTAGAGGGCAATGTCTCTAGCCTCGAACCGGGTGAAGCGTTGGGTTCCCGTGCGAAATTTGAAACACTAAATCTGGAAGATGAAATATCCTGGAGTCAGGACGCTGATGAATACATCGCGATGTTGCGAGAAGTGTCTGCACTTCAAAAAGACATTCAAGCCGCTATGGATTCACGTGGGGGATGCTAAACTAACCAAAAGGCAATATTTGAATGCTATTAGTACTGCTGCTACTACTATTACTACAGCTACTACTATTACTACTACTACGCTAAGGGTGTTTTAAGGCTAAAATTTCAGGGAATGATAAGAGGATGTTGAACTAAATCATCCAGGTTTTCATTAAGACGTATCAGCAATGTCTCGGGACTGTTTTGGGTATAAGTTGAAACTTCCAGCTTGTGTTGAAGGGGATATTGAAAAAAAAACAAAAGGGGCTATGCACATACTGGTACTAATACTACTTCTACTACCCGCACTATTGCTACTGCTGAAGCTAAAGGCATTAAGGTGAAGATTTCAGAGAATTCAGGGGGATGGTGAACCAAGTCTTAGGAACGACTCGGAGTAATCAGTAAAAACTTTTAGGGCATGCTGAAGGGGATGTTGAACTAATCAAAAGGCACTATGTGCATGTTACCACTATTGTTGCTATTACTACTGCTAAAACTATTACTTCCACTGAGGCTAAAAGTATTAATGTGAAACTTTCAAGGAAAATTTAGGGGAATGTTGAACTAAGTAAAAACGCATTATGAGAATTGAGGTTGCCAAAAGGGTGTATAAGCGATTCCGAAAGGAAGAGCTTAAAGTATGGTGTGTTGAGAGGGTTGAACTATCCGAGAGGCACTTTGTGCATACTGCTACGACTACTGCTACTACTAGTACTACGACTACTACTACTAAAACTAAGGGCATGCAGGTGAAACTCGCAGGGAATGTTTTACTAAATCATAATACTAACTTAACCTTCGTTCAACAATTTATATTAATCAGACTTTGGTAGCTTACTATGAATATATTGCACATTATAAACAACGACACATGCTTGTAAATTGCAAGAAACACAATTCTTGCAATTGTGTTTGCAATTGGAAATGCAAGAAACACATTTCTTGCATAAAGAAAGTCACAAGTTGCAAATGGTCAAATGATATTCTTAAATATTTAAATTTATGATATTTGAAATTTATCACAGGTAAGGTGTCCTCACTCAGCAATTGACACTAATCATAAATACAGAGAAACATGGTTTTCAGGTATGAATAAAACTAAGATAGATCCAAGGGCAAAAAGTAGAGTTACTTTGATGTCCAAGTGGTAAAAGTAGCAAAAAGAGGTTTTATTTTGATGTCCGAGGTGGTAGAGTGGTTTTAGGGGCAAATTTCCAAGTGGCAAAAGGGGCAAGAGAGGGTCTTATTTTGATGTCCCTTGTAGTTCAACAATCGGGGAGAAAACAGGAGGAGCGTCGGATAATTTGCCCCCAACCATGCATTGCACTCCCGGCCGAAGGTATCGAATCAGGAGATCGGTACCTGCGCAACGCCGGCCATTGTTCAGCAAGCGGAAAAGCTTGTTTTTTGTTTCTTGTTTTAAAGTTGTACTTCAACTCCTTTCCGTTAGATAGAGAAGAATGGCCTTTTGATAACATTTTTTTCTACAGAAAACGACGCATTGCCTTCTCGAATTTCTGCCAAGATCCTTTTCTCAAAAACTTAGACTGACAAAAAATTCTTAAACTTTGCTTACAGTTTTTCAAACAACTCAGTAAGAATTTTATTTTATGTGGCGTTAGTAGTGTTCATTCATAGAGGACCATGTGGAAGTGCCGAAGCACTGTCCGATTCTCTTCATTATTGTAATCTCTTTCAACTCAGCCTTGAAGAATTAATGCTTTGACCACATTGTAGTTACACTTGTGGATTAAGTCAGAATTATGCGTGACTCTAGCATCAGCTATATATCGCCTTCATACTTTACCAAGCCTTTGTGACCATCTACAAAGAGAGCTTGGCTATAAGGCTGACTAATTAAGAAAAGTGGAATTCTAGACTTGACATCCTTTGTCCGTGAGGATAGGGTAGGGGTTAGAGTTCTGGTGTCGCTGGTTATTCAGTCTGGAACGGCGGCCAGTGGCATGACTTTTTAAGCTCAATCAAAGTAGACCCAGCTCTGAATTGGTACCTGAAGAACTCTTGGGAAGGTGAGCAGGAAGGGTATGCGAAAGCTCAGAAAATTCAGTGCATTTACATTGAAAAATTGATTACTCTCATTTCAACGTTAGTGTTGTTATCTTGATGCATGTTTCGTACAGATCTGACCTAAAGACGAGACCTAGCAGTTGGTATGCAATCAAGGGGGAAGGAGGAGATGCTCCCCCTCCCCAAAGTTCCAAGGCTTTGGCAAGCCGTACCAACGCCTTGAAAGTTAGGGCGTCTTCAGCGTCTTGATTTAGCCTATGTGTCTGCATTTATTGGGACACTGGACAGTTTTGTCGACACATTCTTTGTATGCTCCGGCTAATGCTCTGGTGTTTGGCCAGAGCGTCCAGGCGTTTAGTCAAGTGCATAATCACCAGGCTGTATTGGCTGGTTACCTTGGAGACAATGCCCGACACGGCAACTGTCATTTCCAGCTCTTCCTGGTCCAGCAGGGTGTATTCTGTTTCGCCCTCGTCATCCACGCTTAATTCAGTGGCCTGCGCTTTGGTCGTTGGCATGGGATTGAAGACCGACTCGAACTCGGTATAAAAGTTGTGAACAAAATCGGAGGCGATGGTCTTACGGTGCAGCCGGATCAGCCGCATCGCGTCAAAGTACATTTCCTGGTGTTGGTCAGTTTGCGAGCGGTCGGCCAATTCAAACAGGGTATCATCGGTGTTGTTGAACAACAGCTGCACTAGTTCGTTAAGCTGTTTTTTAGCCTGTTGTCTGATGGAGTGGACAATGGGCGGCAACGACGTGTTGCGGCGTCCTTCCACGTTAAGTTCCACCACCTTTACTTGGCTCACAAGACCTACCCGAAACCTGCTTATAGATAGTAATTACAGCACTAAATCGAGGGTTGGGCAGTGGGCCATGCACGCAGAAAGTGTGTGCTGGCGCACAGAGTAAGTGTTTTAAGAATCAAGTCACCTGGTGTGGCGAGAACACGCACCTCGCCGCTGCCCCGCGGGTCAGGGGTAGGCGGTCAGGGGTAGGTCAGAGTGGGGTAATCGTCCGGTTGTTAGCGGGCGTATGCTGCTGCGTGGAAGTCGCGCCAATCCATGATGTCGGTGGCGGCGCCGGATTTCAGCTGCAGTGAATATTTTGCTTTTCAGCCCGTTGTGGCAGCACAATACTGAAATATCATTTCGACAGCCTAAAGAAGTTAGGATTTTAAATTTCCCTCCCTGTTATTACGAAATGAAGATTTTCGCCTGCGAAATACGGATAGATTCCCTTGATAAACCTAAGTTTAATTAAATACTTTTTGGCAGTATGCAATATTAGTAAAATCTAACAAAGACCGCACAAAGTGACTAAAACCTTTTTTCAAATTTGTTTTCAAAAAGAAACAGTCTTAATAATTAAAAACTTATTAAAAACCAGTTACAAAAAAAAAATCATTTTCGTCCCAACCAAAACCAGAGCAAATGTTCCCAACCACAAATCCACCACCTCACACGGGGGGCGAGCACGCCCCGCTCCTCCTCCCATGGATCCGCCACTGCTATTGAGCCACGTTGCTCCTTAGTTACAGTCTGTTACCATGAACTGTCTGATGACTGCCATATTTAAAGAGTTGGTTTAAAGAGAGAGGCTTCGAAAATGGTTAGGATGAAAGAGAAGAGTGCGTAGCTGTGTTGTCTTCAGGTGCTTTTGTGCTGCAGTGAGTTGTAGTTAGTAGTAGCAGTAGCATTTAAAAAAAAAATCATTTTGCTCTTTTGACATAAGATGTGCAATCATCTACTTTCGAAACCTTCTTAAAATACCAATCCTTAGAAAACTGTAACTCTAAAATTACCGAATTTAGGGAAGATCAAGGAAAATTTTAGGCCATAATGCACATAAATATTTCTCAAATTTTGGCTCAAAAATCAAAAACATGCGTTAAACGAAATGGTTATTGCGGAGAATGGTCCCCTTCTCTATCATGCAGACAATATTCTAGAGAAGGCTATGGATCAATATTGGCGTGAAAACAGTGTAAACGGAAAATGGCACTTCTCACGCCAAAGTGAGGATATTCGTTCCTATATGGGTGGTGCCAGTGAAGTTATAGGCAAACTCAATGACCAACAATCAAAGTTTCCTTTCATGTGATGGAGTACGTTTAGCGATAGATATTGCCTAATACTCTTTTGGGTAGAATACAGCAAAATTTTTGCATATAATCATACTGATTCATAATCTTAGCGGAGAACACTATGTTGGCTGAATTAATCCGTTTTAATGTTTTTTTAAAAAGAGAATATTTTTTGTTGTGTTCCAGACCTGTTGTGTTTTTATTATGCGTTGTATTTCTGTTTTGCGTCGCTGTTTTATAAGATTGTTCCTTTTTGTATAGAAACACGGTGTTTAAGATTGAGGGACTGATCTTTTTGGTGTTCTAAATCAATATTCGTACTACTAACATTAAGTAGCGAAATCAGTAAGAACTCCATGAATTTTTATGTCATTGTAGGTACAATAAACTTAATTATGCAACAATGCAAATTCATTACCTTGCAGGAAATTATGCTGTTTTCCACGGTCCCTCGAAGTTTTCTGTTTTCTGCCACCCTGGTTTTAGAAAACATGCGTACATCTAAAGTAGCACCTTTCGTCATTTGTGGTACGGACATGGCGTTCTTTACTACTACTACTACTACTGCTACTACTTTTCAAAAATTAAAAATTTTTCCATGCTTAAATTGCGTCTTGGTTCCATTGGACTGTCTATTAATCCTTCTAAATGTGAATTCCTGTGTTTTTAGTAGTCCATACCGTTAAGTTTTTCTCTTTTTCTACCTGTCCGATCCTAATAAATAGAGTAGTTAGGAATCAGGGTAGCATATAGGAAAATTTCGTCAAATAAAGGTGATGAAAGAGTTTATATAGTTTGTACCATAGTTTTAGTTCTCCAGTTATTCTCTTCCTTCTAATACTACCCATTTGTTCCGTAAAAAGCATTGTTGTAAACTACGATTGGTATGCTTTAGATATTGTAAATTTTTACTTCGTTTACCGCGATGATACTGTAATAGTAGATAGGGACTTGTTAATATACCATCTCAAATAAATGGCCTTACTGATGCTTAATGTGTCAAAACTTTGAATTTTGTTCCTGTTTATGGCCGTATTTTGCATTTGTTTTCTTCCTGGAGCTGGTTAGCAACTTTTCTTGCTTATAGTATTTACAATTATTTTTGTGTTGTTTTTGCTTTCTTTTCTCTTCAATTTTTTGTACTACACATTGCTGTTTCTGCTTTTTTGTGGATAGTAAACTTATATCATTATTGTTAGTAATTCTAGGAGTAAGTTGGGTAGTTCATGAACACTTGTGTAGATTAATTTGAGTAAAGCTTCACCACAAACAGCTATTTAATAATACCTATTACTTGATTAACAAACTCTTTTAAATAGCATTAGTTTTTCGGAACTTTTCTTCCTATGTGTAAGACGTTGGATATATGAACCCAACGCAAGGGCGAATAGTTAGTTTTAAGGAAAGATTCGAATGGTCAAGAGAAATCGCTCATGTCCACCTTTTCATGCAATAAGTCATTGAAGCTATTTTGTCAAAAGTTGTATGTTGTAAGTAAATAAACCTTATTGTATTTAATCATCTTCTGTCTATGTATTAGGGCATCAGGTACAGTTCCTCTATTCTTCAGGTACGGTCCCAAGGGAATCTATATTTGTTTCAGGAGACCTCGAACATCATTGAGATGATTCTGTCTCCCAGGTTACTGGGGATTACATATAAAACTATTTTATTCCATTAATAATTTAGCTCCCATATCTCACATCCGCATTGAGCTACTAAGACTTAGAAAAGTCCCAAGCAACTCAAGGCAAACCCCCCGTAAGATAAAATCCCACCCCAAGCACCCTATACAACAAAACCACCCCGTAACACATGGCGCGGTCGGAAAAAGTAAGAAGCAAAAGGAACTGAAAGTACGTGCACAATGAATGCCTACTAACATGGACACATATGATTATTTACATTTTATTTTTTGATTTTTAAGTGCAGTGCAATTTTATCTCGCTTTTTGAATTTTTAGGTGCAGTGCGATTTTATTTCTATTTTTGCATTTTTTTTTATATATAGGTATACCCCATTCAAAAAAAAAATCAAAATGTTTAAGAAATTAAAATAAAACAGTAATAAAATTAAAAATTTTTTGAGATTATTTTAAACCGCATATTTAAAAAAAAAAAATTCACTAAATATGGATATATGAACTGCTACAGTTTTACCTAGGTTAGTTGGTTAGGTTACTAATTGGTTAGGTTAGAATAAGTTTGTTTAGGTTATGTATTTACTGTATGCTATGCTTTACCCCTCCCCCTAAATGTGCAAATACAAAGCCCAAATTTGTTTCTGAACTGTTACATTTTCATCATATTAGTTTTATTTCATTAGTATAAACCAAACTTCACTTCATAGGTGTCTTTTTTATAATAGACTAGCACTAAAAGTCAGTGAGATAGAAGTTGTGTTTTTTAGGGGAGGGGGGGGACAGGTTGTCTCTTTATTGAGTGGATGTTGATAGATGGTTTAGTACCCTATTTGATAGGTCTATAGCTATTGGAATTTCGGGGTAATGTTTATATTAACAGATTATTCAGATAGCTAAGAAATAAACTCACCTCCATTGTCAGAATTGCATCCTGAATCAAATCTACCATTTATTTGTGTTGGGAATGAACTTTACCCCACCCCTGTAAGTATTAACTCAGGGTATATATTTGCACATTATGGGGGAGGGGGTAAAGCTCGTTTACAATGCAAATGAATGTTAAATTTAGATTCAGGATGCAAATCTAACTATAGAGGTAAGTTTGAACTTTACCACCCCCCCCCCTTCCTCCTTTAATATGCAAATATCTATCCTGGATTGCTATATGCAGGGGTGGGGGTATAGTTCATTTCTGATGCAAATGAATGTTAAATTTGACAGGATGCAATTTGGACTATGGAGATAAGTTTGTTTCTTAGCTATCTGAACAATTTGCTAAATCTTGGAAAAGTACTGGGAATGCTGGGACTCTGGTCCCATGGGAATAGTGAATTCTCAAGACCAGAACATAATTTGCGCTTTACTGAAAAAAAGTACGTTTCGAATGTTTTCACTTTTTTATTCGACTCGATCATTTATTATAATATATGTTCGTTTTGAGTTTCATTTATTTATTGATAGTGATTTGTGATAGTGTTACTCTTCGAAGATTATTTGACTGTATTTCTGCTTAGTCTTGCTTAATGGAGCTCTTTACTTTTCTTTGAAAAACTTGTTTTTTGGAAATTTTTTTTTAAATTAATTTCTGTCCGTTTTTGTGAACACAGTCTGTTTCTTTAAAACAAATAATATATTAAATCTTTTCAGTTTTTTTTTCTGTAAGAGTCCATAGATTTGGTTGCTATTTGTATGTTGGAGAAACTTCTTCAGTAATTTTTAATTCTGACATAGTTTAATTTAAGTTTATATCTCCAAGCATTGGGAGACAAAAGATCCCAGTAGCTCTACTGGCTGACGGTGAAGTGCATGTGATTATGACCAAAAAATAGAAGTTTATTGAAGTTGTGTGGTCGATGAGATATCTGTTGGTTTTGACATCCTTAGTGAAATTCCTCTGTGAAAAAAAGCTTTAAGGTCAAGGTCACCGGAAACCGTCCAGACCGAATTCTTTGAGTTCTGAATCCCTGCATTAGCCTTCAAGAACCCTTGACTCCTTGGCTGTCAAAACCTTTACAATAGCAGCAAAGTGCAGCAAACTCTAAAGTTCAAGCGCTTGCCGGACAACACCGGCCCACCAATCATCGGGTCTCTGCTCGGACCACCCAAACTTAGGAACGATCTGTTGGTGATCATGCGAAGCGATTTTTCGGACGCGTCCGTCCGATCCAACTAATCCGGCTCGAACGCTGCCGGTCCCGATATCGATCGAGAGGAAATGCCTGATAGTCATAAATGCCCGCTTTAGTGTTTGCAGAAATGAGCTTATCAGGATTCAGAGGCAATCCCAGGACTCCATCAAAAGAGCGATCCATGACAGTAAGCGCGGACTTTTCCGGCAACCCCGCAGGTCGGCCGACCATGTATTTCATCGGCGTAAGCACGGGTCAGAGTTCGATAATGAAAGTCTTCCCAGCATGGGCAAAGGTGCTAGGGGTCGAACAAGCCACAATCAAAGGCATCGACTTTCCATTAAACGCAGATCCGGAAGCCTACCGTAGCGCCGTTGCGTTCATCAAAGACGATCCACTTTCCCTTGGCGCATTGGTTACGACACACAAAATCGATCTGCTAGCTGCCTGCAGGGGCATGATCGATCATCTCGATCCACTAGCTGCGCAAATGGGAGAAGTCAGTTGTTTAAGTAAAAATAACGGCAACTTGGTCGGACATGCCAAGGATCCAATCACAGCGGGTAGGGCGTTGGACGGCATACTCGGCGAAGGATATTTCGCCAATCATGGAGGCGACGTCTTTTGTATTGGTGCTGGCGGCGCTGCCATCGCCATGACCTGTCACCTGTTGAAAAAGGGTACGGCCGTCGGCTTACCGGACCGGCTATTCGAAGCCTCCTTCTTTACACCCTCCCAAGAAGTTCCGATTTCAATTAAGTCCTTCCTTACAACCTTCTCCAGCCCCAATAAGGGACAACCTGCTTTTGGTCTAGCCAAAAAGGACGATGTTTGACAATCTACAATCTTTCATCCACAGAACGTGTCCAAGGAGCACAATCTTTCGCTCATTTTAGCCCTAGAAAGTAGAATAAAGCCACATTTCGTGCAGTTTCCTGTTTGAAACACGCTCAGGATGCCCAAAAGAATCCGTAAATGATTCATCTGGAAAACATGTCATAAATCTCCTCCGTCTTTTGCAGCACCCACGTCTCAGAACCATACTTGACCACCGTCATCATTGTCACTTCTAATATTCTTATCTTCAAACAAGGCTTCAACTGATACTTCTGTAGTAGATAAAGAGGCATAATTGTGGAATGAAATAGTATTACGTGACTTTAAGAATTTGGACGAAGGAGTGAGCCAAGGAACGGGGGCGTGAATTGGTGGTAATGCCATAAAATCAGCTCTTTATAAGCGTGCGTCGTTTCCATTTTCTGTTTTTAAACACAAATCAGTCAATGCATTTTGAAACTAATACAACTTTTTCTTAAACTTATTTTCAGGAGTGATACAGATACATACACAGTGGTTGTGGGTTTGGGGAACCCTATGGAGCTCACTTTTTTCCTGATGCGTCTATTTCTTTCATACAACAATTAAGTTTTTTGGGGTTTTGACAAATCTAAATCCCACTCAGATTAATTTTGGCGTATATGACGGGCATCATTTCTAACTCGTTGTATATGTGAACTTTTAGTAAGGAAGACAAGTTAACTAGAAGTTATTTTGCCCTATCATCTCAGAGGCTAGAAAACAAGTTTCTTTACGGAAAAGTTAGGCTTTTAGAGGTTGTCATAATCTTAGACCTAGGGATTCGCGACGCTCCTACGGTTCAAAAATCTGTAGGGATTACTTCTGCTTAGAGTGAGAAACCTAGATCTAGGAAAAATACGGTCCTGGAAAGTCCTGCAGTCTTAATCATCTTTTAAGGTCTATTCTCTTCATGGAACTTTTCATTCGATAAAAAGATACTTTATAATTTTACGAGTGTCGCTGTCCGCTATGAGTTTTTTCCTCGGCGAGTGACATACTAGCTCGTCAGGGATCATTTACCATGTCATGTTGCTGTGTGAGTGTTGTATGTTGTATTTCATGACGTAGTTACCCATACCAGCTGATTGGAGTGGAGGTGGGCTGAATTTTACATTTGAAACTTATCAGAGAGACCCTTCCCCAAAAAAACTTGTGGTCAATAAATGGTTCTTTTCACATACTTTTGCCCCTTTTTCCTCCCCCAGGAAAAAATCCACTACTTGTATATCACCTTTTAATAACTGAAAGTCTCTTCACTTCATACAACATCTCATCCAACAAAATGCATTTGTATCATTTCACGAGTGTCGCTACTAAGATTGATTGCCCTTCGTTGTTCTTTTTCTAGCAATTTTCATGCTCTTAAAAATCTCTTATTAGAAGTCTTAATGACTTCCCTAGTGGCCATAAGGAACAAACGATAGACATCAAAGCTAAACCATAGAAATCAAGAGATCACCATGTTCAGAGATCACGAGTGCACAGAAATCAAGACGAAAGCGTAAAAACTAAGATCAGAATCTAGAAATCACGGTAAAACTCTAAAAATCAAGACTAATCCAAAGTAATCAAGGACAACATCTAAAAATCAGGACCAATACATGCAAGCCATGCCCAGACCCTAGAAATCATAAAGAATTTATAAAAATCAAGACCAAACTGAAGAAATTAAGCCCAATCTCTAAAAATCAAGACCAATCCAAAGAAATCAAGAAAAAAATACGTATAAATCTAGAAAAGCCATAAAAATTAAAACCAACTGGTAGAACTCAAGACTGACTCATAACCGTAACCAACGTATTGCAGCCCCCCCCATTAACCTGTTTTGTTTCTGTATGATCTGATGCAAACATGGATAAATGAATTGCATAAGAAACATGAACTATCCAATTTCGTAACTAAGGTAAATTGAAAAATTAGGCTAGAAAGACCGGTTTCGTTTCAGGTCGAATGCTTGTGAACTGATTTCAAGGAAATAGCAATAGCACCAAGTGCACATGCATGGTTTTTCTTCGTAAGGAGGGGAGGTTGTGCAAAAAAAAAACTATAAAATGCATCACAATTTGTTTATATGTATTCTGTTACGTTTTTACGAGTCGGGCAAAATTTCGGTAACTGAAACTCTGATCCACCCCCCTCCCCGGGATAAGACCCTAAATGACACTAACAAAAACCAATTTTACAATATCACACGATGGGGTGTTTCGGGCGAATCTTGAAGAAACGGGAATGAGTTATCAAATGGAGGTGGATTGCGTGGCCGCCGCGCGTGAGATGGATCTCCTGACCACGCCGTATGTGTTTAATGCCAGCGATGCGACTCATATGACCCGGGCCGGGGCGGACATCGTGGTGGCGCACATGGGCTTGACCACCAGCGGCACGATTGGGGCCTTGAGTTCTAAGACCTTAGACGAGAGCGTCGGGCAAGTTCAGGCGATCATTGACGCGGCCAAAGGCGAACGTTCCGACGTGCTGGTGCTGTGTCACGGCGGGCCGATCGCTTCACCGGATGACGCGCAGTATGTCATAGAACGGTGCGAGCGGATCGACGGATTCTACGGAGCGAGTTCGATGGAACGGCTCCCCACGGAAATCGCCATGACCGCTGAGATTCGGAAATTTGGCGCTCTAAAACTTTAGACCTGAACCTAACGCGATTCATTATGGCAACGATTCTCGTGCTCGGAACGCTCGACACCAAGGGTGCGGAACATCAGTTCGTGGCGGACGCCATCACGGCGTCGGGGCACGAAGCGGTGCTGGTGGATGTGGGGGGGCTCGCGGATCCAACCGTGAAACCGGATGTCTCGCGTGAGGCGGTGGCCGCATGTGCCGGGGTGGATCATGCCGCCTTAATCGCGGCGCAGGATCGGGGCCGGTTGGTGAAAGAGATGTCGTCGGCAGCGGCGGCGTATGTGGGGCAGCGTTGGGCGGAGGGTGGTCTGGATGGCATCATTTCTCTGGGTGGGAGGTAACTTGTCAATCTTACCCCACTGTGAAGACGTAGACTTTTTACATTCGAGCCATAATTTGCTCCCTTTTGGTTTAATACGCTTAAGATGAACCGCACCCGAATCACGAATGTCCTTTCCCATAGATAATAGCTCATTCCGTAAAAAATTTAGCTTTGATGGGAGATCACTGCAAATGCGAATTCCACTACCATGTGTCAAGTGGATTTTTTGACAGGAACATAAAACCGATGGGTATCTGAGGCATCGCGTCAGATTCAATAATACCAGGTAGAACTGATCCATGCTATAGCATTAACTGATAAAGCAAAGGAACTGGAAAGACACTTTCAGGAGCTACTCAATGGACGATTAAAATTTTTTATTTGTGAACGTGTCTGTTGCGTTAAGTTTCTCCTTCTAAATGATAGTGTTAATTTTAGTCCATCTCTTCGTGCGTCCCATAGGACGTCTTCGTAGGATGGAATAAAGCTAGGCAGGACTCATGTAATTTCTGATGCTTGATGGGAAAACAAGTCAGTGCTATACTCAAAACAAATCTTTGGGACTTCATTCATTGAAAGTTCATTCAAGGTCCCTTTCTCACACCTCCTCGTATCTGCAAAACATTAAGCCGTCAATCCCTAGATTGTTTTTTACCGGAATGGCACTTCGATATGAAATCCCAGCGAGTTTGACTCGTTTAAGATGTTTAATTGAGAGCCTTGCATCTAGAAAATCTAAGGTTCCTTATATTGGGTTGCTCAGAAACTTTCAACTTGAAACTTTTTTGACCCCATAACAGCTACAGATGACCCAGGCAGAAACATAGTCATATGATAAGATGCCTGGAAAAGCGATAGCAAGAGTATCATAACTGTGGAACGAAGGTAATTCAATCCAGAATTTTCGATGCCTTTGCAACATATTAAAATGTACATACATCCTATAAGGATTCACCGAATTTTATATCATATACAAAGTTTAGGTGTAAAAGCTGTTTGTCTCCTGTTTAGGACAGATACGTTGTCGTCTTTAAACGCGTATCTATACGAACCTGCTTGGAAATTTCCGAAATGGGGGCTTGCTTCTCTGCCCGGTAGCGAAAATCGAGTTTCAATGTCGGGCCGACTGCTCATCAGGGGTCTTTGATTGAGAGACTGTGAAGTATCGGTTCTTATTGATTATAGATTCTTCTCATGATCTATTAGAGGCAGTTCTACTTGGTGGTGGAGTTTGCCTTATAGTGTGCTTTTTTACCTAATACCTAAATTGCGGAGCCTTACCCTTGGACACCCAAGCCACCTGGTGGGCAAGCGCTTATAGAGGGTACCTTAAAGATAGAGCCAACTGCTCACTAGGCTCTTTTCTTGAGAATGTGCTACTATTACGTGCAAAGTTAGTACATTTTTACATATTTTTTTCTAAAGACACTAGAGAAAAAAGAAAATATGTCATAATTAATGATACATTGTACCGTTTTCACTTTCTCCCCCTTTTTTATTTTCTTCCCACACGAAGTCAGAGGTCTAATTGTGAAGCTTAAACACGGACAACCACTCACGGACCACTACTAGAACATCAAAATATATTTGACTTTATAAATAATATTTAAGTATTTTCTAAATAGGGTTTTAGTTTTCAGAAATAATAACATCCATCACTTGATTATTTAATAATCTCTGGTTTTAGTTTTCAAAAGTAAGAACATCCAACTAAAAAAATTAAGTTCATAAAATTCTAAGTCCAAGAAAGGAATGAACGCCAAAATAATTCCAAATAAATTCTAGATTAAAAAAAACAAAAGGAAATATTCAATAATCGATAATAAAAAGTCGATAATGAATAACGAATAATCAATAATCAATAATCCATAATAATAAGCTGTAATCAGTAATCAATGATCAATAATCAATATCGATTATCAATAATCTTTATTCAAAAATCAATAATCAATAATTGATTATCATTAGCCGTTAATCAATAATCTATAATCAACACTGATAATCCATAATCAGTGTTCAGGACTATTACATTACAAAAATGATACCTGTTCTCTAATAGTCATTACCATTTTTGGAGATAGAAGCAAGTTTCATCAACCATCAAAAAAATATGCCTGTTCAGCAAGCATCTCAAATTATCGTGTTATGTATATTCTCTGAACAATGCCAAAAACGTGCTCGGCAACAAATCACTGATTGCGTTTTCTCTATATCCAAATGAGAAATCCATTGCGCAAATAACTTGTTAGGATGTAGTGACACTTAACGGCAGTTTGCTACCATCTCAGAAACAATACATTGGTTACCTTGAATATATTTTTAAGAACATAATATCATCGATGACATGTTGGCGTAGCCCATAACCTTCTAATAGCCAATCCCGGGTGATAGGGTAACTAAATCCTAACTGACCTACCGCATTGATCCCCCCTGAAGCTTCGTATTCTGAAATGATGACGGGGTCATTTAGCTGCTGTGACTCGAATACAAACTCGTCAAAGCCATAATAGTGATTGAGAATGTCACTGGAGCGATATTGTAATCCAACGCTAGCGTGCAATTCTACATTCTGCCACTGCCAGGATTGTGCTGCCCAAGCTGAAACATAATAGCCACCATCGATCTCCTTATTAAGGGAAGTAGCAGGTGCAACAACAAATTGCAGAAAACTATTACCATATTGCCCGGATGCTCTCAAAGCCACCATATGTGTAGCGCTTTCACTTAAGTCCCGTTTAAATTCTTGTCGTAGGTTTTGGGCCTCATCTACAATAGTGATCGTCGCACCCAAATTAGTAGAACCATGGGCTTCTATTAGATTGGCATCAAAGCTCCAGTGCGTCGTATTGTAAAAGTTGTAACCGACACTGAATCCAGGGCTAAATTCATTAGCGCCTTCGTTGACTTCGACAAATAGCCCATTTTCAAATTGATATCTTCCAGAGACAAATGTGGCGAAGCCATGCTTGTCATTTTCAAAAGGGCCGGTGCGGTTTTTTAGTCCAACACCAATTTTTCAGGGATTTGCCGAGGGCCGTATCTGCAACTTTTTTTAGGAAGGGGGAGGGGCTACAAAAAACGCATACAAATCCTTTAATATTCATTTTGTTACGTTTTTACGGGTCGGACAAACATAACAGTTCACGGAAGACTCCCTGTTCGCGGGGGCGGATCCGCGAGGTGAGTTTCCGGAAAAGACGGAAGCCAACAATACACAATCGATTGTTTTCCTCAAACCGGACCTGGTCGCTTTGAGTCTCCGAGCTGAGACGAGACCGGACGGCGCGCTGGATCTGGTAGCCCGATTTGCGAACGAGGGGCCGGGCAGCGCCGAATCGTTTGAGGTGGCCTTCTTGTCTGGTGAGGAACGACTTGGGGAGGTGTTTGTTCCGGTCGTGCAGGCTGGAAAAATCGCTGAAGTTTCGTTGGCGAGCACTGTGAATGCCCTGACCCCGGGTGTCTCCGCGATTGATATGGTTCTGGATCCCGACCAGCGACTGTTTGACATTCTCTCCGACAATAATTCAACGTTCACTATCCGGCCGCCGGATGGTGATGTCGACGGAGATGAACTCCCGGATTGGTGGGAGCAGCGTCTCATAGATCTGAGTGACAGCGACGAATTCGATTCCTTGGGCAGTGTCGCAACCAACGGAGATTTCGATGGTGATGGGCAGAGCAACTGGGCTGAGTTTCGAACCGGGACGGATGCGGCGGATCGGGACTCGGTTTTCGGAATCGCAGCCTTCTCGCGACCCGATGAAGAAGGTCGTGTCTCAATCTCCTTTCAGAGCCAGCCCGGGGAAGCTTACCTCATTCAGTATTCCTTTGATCTTGAGACCTGGTTCAACTCCGGCGCACCGGTCATTGCCGAATCTGAGACATCGGAGGTTCCGATCGATCTGGGCGACGATCGCGTTGCTAAAGCTTTTAATTGTTTTAAAAAGCAGAATTGTGGCAAAGAGTCAAACTTTGGCGTAAAGAGCGAAGGATTGCGGAGGTATCCTTCTTCTGAACTTGTTTCATAGGAAGTGCCTTAGTAAAAATGCAGCCTATAATTTCTGAGCGTTTTCAAAACCCTGCCACGAAGCCAAATACTCCCTAAAAATTCCCCTCGGAAAATTTTCTTCCCGCGAAAATTCTCCCCAAAGAAATCCCCCTCCAAAAAATTCCATATTTCCCCCCATAATAAACATTGTATGTGAACAATGGGCAAATTGTGTAACTTAAAGCCCTTTGCCTAGGGAATATGGGGGTCAAGTGATCCCCAAAGGCACAGTTATTGAACCTTTCAGCTATGCTGAATAAAATATATTCCCAAAATTTTGATCAGATGACTTTGAAGAAAAAATGCTGTCTGGTCACTCAAAAAGGGCAATAAAACGCCGAACTTCCGTTAGAATGTGCCCTATCCCAGCACTATAGGACCATTGGTTCATGACGATCACCCCCTTGGGAAAAAAACCAAAAACAAATAATCACGCGTCCGTGATCTTTCTTCTGGCAAAAAATGCAAAATTCCGTTTTTTCGCAGATAGAAGCTTGAAACCTCTGCAATAGGGTTCTCTCGTACACTGAATCTGATGGTGTGATTTGTATTACGATCCTTTCACTTTTTGGAGGTGCTTCACCCTTTTACGAAAACAAGGCAAATTTTCTCAGGCTCGTACCTTTTGACGAGTAACATCAAAACTTGCTCTTTGTGATTCAGCAAAGTTTTGGCTATGGATTGAATGCTGCCGACCACAATCTGGTTCTGTTTATTCCATCTGCATCGCAACAAAGAAAAAGTTTGCCAAGGAACTTCAAAACCGCCGCAAGCTAATCATGGAACTGTCAGTACAAAAAACCAAAGATAGCCCTTATTTGCTTTGATCGACACTCCGTCCGAGGATCCCCAAGAGCTCCCTTTCCGCTGCTGATGTTCCTCATCTGAGTTATGTTCTTTCTGAGGCCACCAGACCTCCATCTTGAACACAAATCTTCTGAAGAGTTTGACTAAGTTTTTTATGTATTCTCTGACTCTGATTTTACAGTGTCTGTAATTTCTAAGGCTGATGCTACTATGTACCTTAAGCAAAAGATGTCACGAGGCACAGGAATTCACACTTTAAATATAAAAAATGGTGTCCTTCACTTTTATAACATCTCACGTTACCGCTGCAGATACTTTTTACACAAGGCTTGGTTCCGTCAACATTCTTCATGGAACATCTTTCTCCTATCTCAAAAGAGCGAAACATCTCTCATCAATGCTAATTTTTCGTGCCCATACATGTTTCAACCATTTTATGTAGCTTTATAAACTACAGTTTACAAAAGAGCTTGAAGAAAAATGTTATACGCCTCCACAGTTTGGCTTTCAGACGCCCTTGCAGTTTTTCGCAATGCTCTGCTTGACGCTTCTTGTACAAGTAGTTCACTCGCCTTGGCAAGTCATGATGTTTGCCACACCTTTTACTCCTTGATCAACGTCCTTATGGAGGCGATGGGAGCGACCGGTTCGGCCTGGGCGACCGTCATGACTCGCTGGTTGTTCGTACCCGCAATGATGGTCTGCATTGCCGTGTTGGTGGACAGGCGTGCATTCGGTTTGGATCGAGCTTGGAGCCGGGTGACATCGGCGTTCTCGATAGAAGCGATGGCCAATTTTTGGCGCGACAGCGCCTTTCAGCGAAAGCTGGGCAGTGCATTTGCCGCGGGAATGCTGGTTGAAGCGTTCGCTTTTGAAGCACTGACGATTTATGCCGGATGGCTGGGACCGGACGAACTTGCGGCCTATTCAATTGCCTTTCGGGTTCTGGGGCTGATTTTCATGGTCTCCCTGGGCATTGCAATTTCAACCGGCGTTCGCGTGGGCATCGCAAATGGTCGCGGCGACATGCGCGATGTGGCAATCGCAAGTTGGGTTGGGTTGGCCTTCAACTTCGTCGCAGCATCGATCGTCGGCCTGTTGGTCGCACTGAATGCGGCCTTTATTGCCGGCCTGTTCACAACCGATGTAACCCTGATCCCATTGATTGTGCCGGTGATCGTGTTGTGCGGTATCATGATACCCTTCGACGGCGGTCAGGTGGTTGCCGTTCGGGCGCTGCGAGGGCGTGGCGATGCCTGGATTCCCACTGCGCTGCACGCCTTCAGCTATGGCGTCATCATGCTGCCATTGACCTGGTATCTGGCCATTCCGTTAGGGCGCGGGCTGCCTGGTTTGTTCGAAGGCGCGATCATTGCCAGCATCATTTCGGTAAGCTTGCAATGCGTTCGGTTAGGTTAGATATTTAATAGAATGCGCTCGCGGTGGCCTGTTTTCCATAATTCTTCGTTGTAGTTTCCAAGATTTTGTTACTAAAGTATTATATTTTCATCATATTTTGGTATATTTCATTATGATTAACCTAACTTCACTTCTTGAGTGTGGTCACTATAATACATGGTCATTAGGTCACTATAATACCTCTGTGTGTATAGTAGCACTGTTAAAGCAGGCCCGGATTGACTAGGTGCGGGTTTGAACTTACGTTTTTGTCCTCTTTTGTTCTTTTTTGTATTCATTTTATGCTAACATTAATTTACTTTTATGTCCCCTGGATGTTGTAAAATTGTTGAAAATAGCTCTTGAAATTTGCATCACCGAATATGGGCATGAATTTACGTGTTTCCAATTTTTTATTCTGCAAAATCTTCTAAAACATTTTCAAAATCTATTTTACTGTCATCTTCACTTTCAAGCAATATAATTTCTAAACTATTTACTCTGTCCTGATTTATTGTTGGAATCGGATAGTTTTTTTATTGCTTTTAACCTGGAAAATGAACTCACTCTAGAAGCAACGCTTACTAGAATTTCTAACAACATTTCCAAATTTCAAAAATCAGTTGTTCATTTTGAAAGCTGCTTGTGACCCTTTCAAACATGGGACCCGACTGGGCCCAATCGTTCCAATTGCCCTTTTGTCGGCCCTGTATTAAAGTAGTTCCTGCTCGTTTGGGTTTGAAGGGTTACATAAGCTAATTTTTCCCGTATTAAGGTTGTATTTTCTTTTTATTACCCATAACCTCAAAAAACGAAACGAAGCTGATCCAAGAGTTTGTTCCCATTTTTTATATAATAAGTGCGACCGTAAAAAATGAGCGTTATTACATTAATGTCATTTTTACCTACCTGACATGTGTACTAAGGCGAAGTGTAGTTTTGACCATGCTCCTTTACGTAAGTTAGCATCAAGCGGGCGTTGTTTCGGGTGTTAAAACCTGCATATTAATGTCTCCTCTTTCTTTTTGCCAAAAAAAAATCAAGCTGCAAACAAAAGCCAAGTCCACAAATTTGGGCATCCCAGCTGTTACCAGTCAAATCACAGCTGTCACCAGTCAAAGATTCCAAACTGGAAAGCCCCTTTTCTAGGCAGCACTCCGGATCCCGTTCCTCCCTTTTCAAATACCCTTCATTACATCCCTCCCTCCCTATATGATACAAAACAGCAGGCCCCAGGTATCATCCTCTCCCCGAAAAACCCCTCCAACCGAGGAATTTACTCACAGCCAGTCAAACCACCATCGCACCCAAACCCTCTCACAATCCTCTCTTGCTCATATCCCTCAGTCACGAACACCTTGCATACCCTATACGCTCCATGGCCCAAGATGTTATTGACTGGTTCGGTGTTGAATCCCCCCACCCGTCATTTGCAAAAGTAAATCCTACCTTCCTCCTCCCAGAAAGTTCCCACTCCACTTCCCTTTCCCAGTATCTTCCTGCCTTCCCATCTCCCCCTTTCCTCTCTATTAAAAATCCTCACAATTCGACTCCTTCTTACCCCATCTCCACCAAACAAGTGGTATTTTTAATCCGAATCATAAAGGTCTAAAGTACCGTAAGTACACATTTCACAAAAGTTATATTTTTACTATAACAAGTGGTTTTTTTCACCAAATAACTACGTAAGTTACATATTCTATGTGCCCTCAGGTCAACGTAACTAAACAATTTTTACGCGACTAAAAAAATTGAGAAAACAGACGCAGACTCTTTACATTTATTACATTTCAAAGTTTTCGACTTTTTCTATGTTAAGGAAAAAACAATTTATTAAAGTAAAAGAAGAAAATATGAAGAACTAACTACTAACAAGTTCATTAAAAGGATTCATAGCACAGAACTGATCATTAGCATGCTGTTAATGCACTAATAAGCAGATGTTTCACTAATAGCTTTCAATTTCATCCAAAGGTTTTTATCGGAAAATTTTTGAGCTTGTTGTCTAGAAATAAGCGAATTATTTTGTTACGATGGATTTCAAACATGATGACAAATCTGCATTTAATATCTTCACATGGAAAATTTTACTGGGTTTCCACAAAAGTCGGTATTTACGAGTTTTGATGAAAAATATGAGGGTAAGATTTTGAAATGAAGCTATCGCTCTACTCTAGGCTCAGTCGCTGCCTGCGCCTGCTACCCAGCGGCTGACCCGACCATATTTTATTAATATCTCGCTGTTCCAAATTCGCTCTGAGGTCGAGATCGCAGTATGCCTAGCTTTAAGTAAGTATTACTACTACTAATACTACTAATAACTCACCGCAGCACCAAGCCGCCTCAGGCCAACCGGAGATTTCGAAATTCCTCTCACCTGAGCGAAAACCAGGCACCCATTATTTGGAGAAAAACATGACTGATAATCGACGACAAAATGCTAAGAAAATACGTTTCAATGATTCAAATATGTGCATTTCAACCAAAGAGGCATAGTTATGGCTCAAATAAATAGACTTTCTCCGTGAAATGCTAAGAAAACTGATCAAATAGTCCTCAGGCTTGTTCTGATGTTATTACTAAAAACTTGTAACCGTGCTACATTTAATGCTACCATTTTGGTGTAATTTTTCCTTTTGAATGCATCATAGTAGTACCTTAGGTATTGTGTCATTTTTAGTTATGAGACCATTTCAAACTGTTTAAACGTCATAACAGTGCTATTGGTATAACGTTAGTTTTAGCTATAAGCGTCATAACAGTTCAGATAGTACAGCGTCATTTTTGTTCTTGACATCATTACAGTGAGACAATTATGATGTCATTTTCACTATATAAAAAGATTGCATAGGCACAGAAAGCTATTGACTAAATACATCTCTTTTGCATAAAATGTCTATGATTAAGTGTCTTGTTTTTGGAATTCCCATCTCATTTGTTGGAATAACAGTGTGGTGGGGCATTAAAAAATATAAAGAAGCCAATGCTAAGACTGTTACTGTTCCAGCTTCAAAGGAACATATGGGAATGGAGCAAGATAGTACAGCTAAAGATGCTATTCGGATTAGCGAAAGCAATGGTGATGACGCAGATGGTAAGAATGTAGTGCAGAAAAAAATCTTGAAATTGCGACAATATTAGTATTTTCTGCTTATTTAAAGATTAATAATAAGCAAAAAGCTGAGCCCAGAGTGAATATTTTTCATTTAGAAAATTACCCGCACAGCCGTTCTAAGGGAGGGGTCAACCGGGTTAGCTGCCCCGGGCGCTGCAGCTGGAAAGCACCGTGGCTGGGGAATGCCCACTTTGATCAGATTTTTCACTTTGATTTAGCCTTTTTTGCTCATAGTTGTGTCGGAAGGGGGTTGCTGTAATTAATTTTTCCCAGGGTGCCTTTAACCATAGGAATGGCTCTGGTAACCCGTATAACTGTCTTCTCCCTACTTTACAGGCCAATGAGCCTTTAGGGGATTAGTATAGTGTGGTATTGTATGTGTATTGCGTTATGAACAAATTTTATCCTACTATTATTTCTTACTACGTGAGTAATACTGTGAGCGTAAAAGTGAGTCACATATTGGCTGTCCTCGAAGAAAACAACACATTATAGGAGGGTTTAACAAGGCGCTAAACTGAATTTTTCTGTTGAGATAATTAGGGTAAAGAATTAGATCAAGAAATTTGGAAAGCTTACGAGTGTCAAATCTAGCACTGCATTAAATGATTAACAAGAATCTTAGCATAATAACAAAGAAAAATGTACCTAGTAAATTGTAAATACTACTAACAAATGACCCCCCCCCCAACTATGTAATCTTTAGAAAAGTGTAGAGAATGAGTCTTTTATACTTTGAACATCAGTACTACAAGCGATGCACAATACGTGTGTACATTTATGTCACATCGTATGTATATATGCATTCCTTTCCATCCAAGCTAAATTATGTTGTCAACTAAAAATTTACCTAGCGTCCTTATTTCATGTTATTTCCAATCATGGTAACATTTGGAAGTATTTCCAAGATTAGCCAAAAGCTAAAGATATACATATTTGACTAGACTATTAACTAAGCCTATATGATTAATAGGGAAGCTGCAAAGTCTTGTTTAGGCTGGGAAGGTATTAATAATAGAATGCAAGTTACTCATTTTATGGCTAAAAATACAGGGTATCAGTCATAATAGTTTATGCCCCTGTGGAGATAGTAATGACTCAAATGAATTTTACCAACAGCTACAGGAACAAATAGACTGGGTCCCAAGTGGAAATATGGTTTTTGTATTAGGGGATTTTGATACACAGGTTGGAAGAAATAGAGATAGATGGCATCCTAGCCTGGGTAAATTTGGTAGAGGAAAAGAAAGCAATAATGGTTACAGACTGCTGCAGTGTTGTAGGTATAACAATCTAGTTATGCACAATATAATATTTGGTCATAAAGTGGCCCATAAGTTAATATGGTATCCCTGTGATGGTAAAACAGCTAACCTTATTGATTGTTTTATTTTTAAACTAAAGACTGGTAGGATTGATACAAGATACTAGGGCAAATAGGAGTGCTTCCAAGGGCTATTGTTGAGGTTAAACGTAAATATATGTAGCAGTGTCTGGGGTTAATCTAAAGCCAAAATTTAGGAAGAGTAATATTTTCATGGAAGCAATGATGTTGGTAGACTCCAGGATGACACTTTAAGACAAAATGTTTGCCCGACTTATCCAAATTAGAAAAAATTTATACAAACAAATTTTTGATGCGTTTCAAAAGTTTTTTTTTCTACCCCTCACATGAAAAATACCCCCCATCCCCGAGCAAAAATCCTTGATATGGCCCTGCATATAATGTTTTTTTTTGCTGCGGCCTTGAGTCTGGGCGGTGTGGCTACAATCAGGACTGACAAAGAGAATTCAACAATACTCCGAGATTCCCTTACGCAAAATCTCAAGCTTAAAAAAAAACCTAAAATAATAATAATATGTAAGCTTAATGTGCTTTTAAGGTACGATTCCTTGCATAAGAGATTGATTTGAACTGTGTTACCAACAGACATCCCGAGTAAGATAATAAAAAGAACTCTTCACATTTTGAAAGGAACGAACTAAATTCGGCAACCTCCTGACTGTTCTATTCTTCCAATTTGTAGTTTCGTGAAGCCTCATAAGAAGCTATGAGTTTCCATAAGTTTCCAGGTCCTATCCTAGTTTCGACGAATTAATTTTTATTCACCCCCCTCCCCAAACTATTTCCACGTATGTACTTTTTCTTCTTCTTTTACTAGTCATAACACAGCTGGGACATTTTCAGTCTCTTCTGAAGTATGGAGTTTCAAGTATTGATCTAAAATTGAAAACGAATTCATCAAAGTTGGATATTTCATAAAAAGTAAGAAACAAATTAGGATATTATTTATTTTCTTAAAAAATTAGAAGTGATTGGGAAATTCGGTCTTGGGTCTCTAATAGATAATTTATACTTTACCTGTTTGTGGCATAAAAGCTGTTTTGGCGACAGTGAAAGTCAGGTGCGGAACACGAATTTATCGTTGGTTCCAGAATTCCGAACTGAAGTCTGCGTGTCAAAATTCCAAGCTTTGGTTCCAAGTCTGGCTTTATTGTTGCAGATCACAAACAGGCTGGGTTAACCATGTCAATGAACGCGTAAACCATATATTTGCCAAAGCTTTAATCAAGCACAGGAGGGATTGCATAAGATATTTTTCTGAAAGTTTTAACCAAAATCGTATTACCCTTTGGAAATATGTCCTAAGACCCAAACGTTATGCTACGCCGGAATAGACCTATTAATATGGCGAATGGTTTTTGTCAGTTATTTGAGTTGCTAACATATGGTAAAATTTGGTCAAATGCTACCTTCCTTCGGGGTAATTGGGCTTTCAGAAGGGACTAGGATGTGGTAATGCCCCGTCAGTTTTGTGTGCTGTACTTTTAGATGCTGATCCAGCTAGTGAATCTTCAGTTCTCGGTAGCCACGAAGTCTACCGGCTATTTGATTCTCTTGTCCACAAGTATATTTTTTATTCTGCATATAAGAGTGGGGTCAATCCTTTGGTGATAGGTGTGCATCGGGATTTATGTGGTAACCTCGTGGTCCAGATTATTACCGGTTTATAAGCGAGTAAGATAGGGATCTGTTGTTTCATCGGATTTTTTCAACAATGCAATAATATAGCTACAATCGCAAAATGAGTGTTTATGCATAGTTTGAGTCTAGGTCTAGTTTGTTATGCTGATGCCGTGTTGGGGTGGTGACGGTAACTTTCCGCTAAGAATTACCCAAAGGTAGACCAAAATGTTGCACAGGAATATCCACATTTCTCTGAAGCAAAATAGAAGTTATTATGGATAGAAGATCAAAAGGTGAAGGGGTTATATTAGGTGTTTGCTTTCTCATGAAAGACAAAAAATATGCGAAATTTTGTTTTGGCGAGAAAACTGACATTTTTTTTTGCCAAAAATATGTTTTTTCGAAGCTTTCCCCCTTTAGAAAAGACTATATTAGTCTATCCCTCGCCTTCTTTAAAAATAATTACGGACACTCTCAAAAATTCAGACGGCTGTATATTGTTTTTTATAAGAAAATTATTCTTTTTTTCCAAGAATACTGAGAAATTATATTTCCTCTCAATTTCTTATAGGCTGCAGGGCGTCTCTTATGTCTACTGTTCAATAAAACAACAACAACAAAGTTGATGTTCAATTATTTTCTTGACGGATCAACAGTAAACTTCGGGGAACTTACTAGTTCTAGGGGGCATAGGTTCCCCTTTCTTCGGGGCGACCTTAAAATTTCAAATGATCCTTTTTACATTTCTGTTCTACTTTTATTTCAAAAATCGGAGGATGAGCGTAAGAGTCTTGATTTTTGTTTCAGTCGGAGGGGGGTAGGATACTACTTACTGCAAACTTACAAGTATTTGCTGCACACAATCTGTGTACCATCTTAATGTTAAAGCATATTCTGTGTTAGATACTATTTAATTAAAGCATTGAGGGCTCTTAGCGCTTAATTACTCATTTGAATTAAAAACTCTCACATAAATGTTGATGACGAACACACCAAATACAGTCTTGAATATCGTCATTGTTATGCCTAAAGATCATACCTGACGTTGTGACACTTCTAAGCAGGGCTGTGGAGTTGTTTAACAAATGAACTAACCTCCTTTTTATACTATCGTAATAAGGGGAGAATTAATGCCAGGTATGCTTCTCACTCAATTGGGCTATCTGTTTTGGCTTTTCTACAATTAGCCATATGCCCACAACTGTTCAATTTTAATTATAAAAAAAATACAAAAAATATATATATTTGATTCTAAAATGTAGCCTATTATATCAATTCCATAAACCAATTTTGTTTTACTAGGATCAGTAATTATCATTAATGTAACCCAGTTTTGATGTCGTCTAATCAGTTTTGATATGAGCTAGAACCGACTCCAACTCCGACTCCAAACATCTTCAATATAACAACTCATACTCCATTCAGAAAAATCGACTAAAGCTCCGACTCCACGACTTCGACTGTACAACCCTGTTTAAAAGCTTCATTCAGCTAAATTTCATAAGTTATAACCGACTCCGACTCAGTTACTTCAAACACTTTCAATATACCCACTTCAACTAAGAGTTCGTCTCCATTCAGGAAAAATTTACTAAAACTCCGACTCCACAGCCTCGTTTTAAATCTTTATTCAATTAGATTTTATGAATTAAAACCAATTTCAACTTTAGTCATTTTCAATATACCGACTCCGACTTAGTTCAGCAAAACTTTACTAAAAGTCTTGACTCTAACTCCTCGAAGATAATGTGAATTTTTTAGATTTCAATCTCATAAATATTCATTGTTAGAAAAGCCCCACAAGGAGCTTCGATAATCCCTGTAGAGAAGGCAGCTGAATTCCAAAGTCATTCTAAAGGAACTCTAAAAGTAATTTCTGTTCACCTTATCCAATCCATACAAAGTGCCTTGAAAAATCTAATTTATATTCAGGGCTATCCTTTTGTTGAATACGCCAGGATTTGCATCCTAGAGTAAAATTACTCTGGATTAAAGAACATTAGAAGCCTAAAAACATGATTAAAGGAAAGTAAAACCTTGTCCAAGATTCAAGGTTTTATTTGAAGCAAGAAATAAAAAATACAAATATTTAAACATAGCCAAAAAGAAGCTAGGCTCGTAACAAAGACCACTCATTTGACAAAAATATTAACTGCCAAAAAACACACGAATAAAAAAAAGAAGGCAAAAGAAAACACATCAAAAAATCCTGGTAACTTAGGACAGGAGAGGGATAAAGGGGAAAGGAAACAACCCCAGGGCTGAATATTCACAAAATTGCACTAAAAATATAAAACACCATTTAAGTGTAGTGTTGTGAATTTGCCGCGTCAGGGTAGGCTAATTCGTTCCAAATAACCTGATCGTGTTCCACTTAAATGGAACAAAATTCTGACCGAGCGTTTCATTGAAGGAACAATGACAATTATTTAATCAACATTTCAATCCAGAAATACTTCATCGTGAACGCTTTTCAATTGGTAATTTTCTGAATCCTTAAATATAGATTATGACGGACGAAATGACCCCAGTAGTCACCAAAAAAACAAAACAAAAAGACTTTTAAAGTTATGTTGTACTTAAAACTAATTTTTCGATTATGAACCTTTCTCTCCTATCGGCGACATGGTCAAAGACCATATATTTGTGCTGTGCATTGAATTATGCCTTACTATTGCCATAAAAGGGTCAGATTTGGAAGGGGAGGGGGACAAGATAAATGCTCAGACATTGGGACAGTGACTAAAATTTTGAATTCTTACTGTAAATGTGTATTTGTTTAATTGTTATAATTCTTTACTACTTTTGCCGATCAGATTTGTAGACATAAAAGTAACTATCGTACCATTAACAATTATACCTATAAATAAAGGCATGAGGAGGGAGATTCGCGAACCCTACCACTTTATTCCGCCGCTTTTTAACCACTTTAATCCGTCAACGGATTCATTTCAAGTTAAGAAATCAAGCATCATGGTTCTTTCCCTCCCATTTTCTATTATTTTTTCCACCATTTTTACTTTCCTTTCAATCATTCTTCAAAGCTATCTTCATGGAGGACAAAGTTTTATACACTTTTGCATTGTTTTTTACTGTTTTAAAAGTTTTTTACTTTTTTAAAAAGTAGAGTTAAGAGAAAGAGTCAAACTTTAGCGTAAAGAGCGAGGCACTGAGGAGGGAAAGCCCCATTCATTAACGGAGTAATTTCTGTTCGTTTTAAGTTTTAATGTCGCTCCTTACTTTCCTTTAAAAAAAAACTTGTTTTTTTGTTTAATTAATAATATGAAATGGTGTGTGCTTAATTCAGCATTTGCATTTTGTTGCGAACGCAAGCCAACAGCTGCTGTTGAAACAACAATTGAACAAACCAAGCAAACGGCGACAACGATGCCGACTGTTTTACCAAAAGTTTCTTTGTTAGCTGACACGAGCCATTCTCCTCTTGATATTGCTTTGAGCAACAAAATAATCGAAAAGCGGTGCCCACAAATTAGCGAATAGAATCGCCAACATCATACCTTCAGGGAAGGCAGGGTTAAGCACACGCACCAATACACACATCATGCCGATGAGCAAACCGTATGCCCATTTGCCTTGATTGGTGAATGATGCAGAAACCGGATCGGTCGCCATAAAGAACATACCAAAGGCAAAACCACCAGTGACTAGGTGCCAATACCAAGGCATCTCAAACATTGGATTAGTAGTACTGCCAATGGCGTTAAGTAAGGTACTGAAAATCGCCGCACCGATAAGCACACCTAACACGATGCGCCAAGACGCTATTCTCAGATAAATAATAAACAAACCACCGATTAGCAGCATCAGTGTTGAAACTTCACCCACTGAACCTTGGATGTTGCCAAAGAAAGCACTCCACCATAATTCCGTGTTTGTGTAGTCTAATGTACCTTTTGCCGCTTCACTCAGCATGGTTGCACCAGAGAAACCGTCAGCGGCTGTCCAGATTGCATCACCCGATATTTGAGCAGGGTATGCGAAATACAAGAATGCACGTCCAGACAAAGCAGGGTTTAGGAAGTTACGGCCAGTACCACCGAATACTTCTTTCGCGATGACCATGGTTAATGCCTCGGATTTGAAATAGCCAAGCTCATTTTTTCCCATATTTCTCGCTACGTCGTAATAGCTTTGTGATTGGTTCTTAAACGCAACTAAAGCCAGGGCATAAACATAGGGAAACAATACCATCGACATTATTACTATGGTGCCAGGTAAGTTTTGTATGTCAGGGACTAATGTGAGTAAACCGGTATACCCTTGCTCTCTTAAAAAACTGGATAAAGGTGCAGAAAACTCAAATAATCCAGTATATACGTAAGCCAAAATATAGCTGGGAATGGCTAGAGGCAGAAATAGCAGTCGTTGAATTGTTTTTTGAAACGGCAAATGATATTGCGAAACAAACCAAGCACATAAGACGCCGACTATCGCCGACAGTATCCCAACACCTACCCCAAGCATCAAAGTATTACTGAGATACTCTGAAAGTAAGTAGTCGAGAAGATGTTTCCATACGTCCCACTGCGGCTGATACCAACTTAAAAACAACACAAAAATGGGCGCTGATACAAACAGCGCCCATAATGTTATTCCGTGTTTTAACTGTAAAAGACGAGAGAGCTTCATTCGTCTTTTTAGCCTGTTATGCTCTGAATGGGATTACTTCCAACCTGCTTTATCCATGATACGAACGGCGGTGGCATTCAAAACGCCCACTTGTTCCAAGTCAACATTTTCCGCTTTGAATTCACCAAAAGAAGTCAAAATATTGCTTTTTTCAACACCCGCTAGTACTGGATATTCGTGATTATGTTCAGCATACCATTTTTGACTTGCAGCCATCTATGTCATTTGTGTGTTTTTTTTAATATTCAATATCGTTGCAGGACTTATTTTAAGTTATTATCTGATTTTTTTTCTACCCTCTAAAGACAGATTTTTAAAAAAGAAGGATTTTATGACCTTCTCCAATTATTGGTGTAGGTCTTTCTTTCTTGGTATCTTTACTAACGCCATCTCTTTCGTATAGATTAGCGCGCTACCTCTGTTCACCATCTATACTACATTGCAGTAAGGTGCATTGTAGTTTTCTCTGGGAACAAGCAGAAGAGGTGGGGGCAGAATAATTCAAGAAATTAAATAATAATGTATTAAAAAAATGGTCGTTAAAGATCGGGAGAGGGTGTACGGAAATTGAAAGTTGTAATGCCCTTTTAAGTAACCAAAAAGTCTGGAAGGAAACTGGGCTACTACGCCCTTTTTTTTTTACCCGAAGTTATCTCATCGAAAATTCTGAGATAACCATTTGGTTCAATATAGTTGAAAAATTAAATAACTGTGTCTTTAGGTGTAAAAAATTCTTTGTAATTGTCTTACATTCTCTTTACCAAACTTTTCATTTGGACATGTTGGGAGAATTATCTGGGGGCTATTTTCTGCGTGTTTTGGTTTCCGGGAAATAATTTCCACGCTGGGGAGAATTTCTGCAGTGATAGAGAAACCGATTAGAGATTAAAGTGTTATTCAATAAAAGAATGCCAAGGAGAATCTTTCAGGCTGAATCGTCTCCAAGCAATTTTACCCGGAGGGGGATTCTCGGCAAGGATGGAACTGTCTGGCATATTGTCCATGCCATTTTATTTGTCAAATTTCAAATCTACTAGAAAGAATAATAGGATTTCAAACGTTATTTTCACTGGCCGCATTTGGATGGTTTTGATGGGTGGCAGGCTGTCGGAAGAATGTTCTATTCTTTTTTTAATATCTTCTGTAGTTTTTTCTGTCATGAATCCAGGCGGAGGGAGGGGTGAAAGCTTGAGCCAATTTTCCAAGTCAAGTGAAAAATGAAAAATCAGGCATATAGTACCATAAAGGCAAAGGGACACTAAAGAAAATCGATCTTTTTCTGATGATGCCTGAATTATGTAGGCCTATCTTATTTTTGCCAAGATTTTTGATGACGGTAAATTTAAGCTGAGGGTAGTTGCGCCCCTGCCCCAAAGCAAATTACACCCCTGGTGTTTATGTGTTATGCTTGCTACTTATATTTATTGCCGGGTTCTGTAAATTCGCTTCTCTGCTAGAACCTGGATATTATTTTTCTTATGAATATTTATTGGAGGACAAAAGAATCTCAAACTTGAAGTACCATAGGCAGTGAATATCTAATTGTCTGAATTGATCAACCATTTACAGTTAAGCAGGTTTTTGGTAGCAGCAAGCATAAAATTACAAAAAGATACATGGGTAAAACCAGTATAAAATAAGCTAAAAGATTTTGGTCTAAACAGATTAATAGTGTTGCTTTTTGTTGAACGTGTAACAGCGTTGTCAATTTAATTAATCGGTTTTGCCGATTAGGTTCAACGTGACAACACTAACGAAAATTTGGCACTGCTCGAGTTAGCAGGTTTGATATAGATGAGTTAGATTAGCACCTAACCTACAAATGATAGATTAGGTTAAGTTAGATGATGCGCCAAATAGCCTAACTTAACCTAATATATTATATGTAGGTTAGGTTAAAACAGCCTAATCTACTAGTATGTAAAAAAAGGCTGAATCCTGAAAAAAAAACGTTGCGAGTTTAAGAAGCATATTGTTTTTCTAGCGTGTTAAAACTAGTCAGTTGCAGGTACCCAGAGTGCAACAACTTGGTTACAGGTGCCTGGGTTAGTTTTAGGTGGGTTGCAGGTACCCCTGCTGTGGGACGTGGTACTTTTAGAGGACAAAGACTATTTTCGTATGATTTGTGCAAGCTTGGATCATTCTCTAAGAAAATATCTCTATTGATACTCTAGGAAAGAGTATTTTCCTATGTTTTGAGCAAATTTTTTTCATTCTCTTAGAAAATATTTATTAAAATTCACTAAGAAGGACTAAGTTCTTATATTTTTAGCAAGTTTACATCATTCCCTAAGAAAACATCTAAAATATTCTCTAAGAAGGACTTTTTTCCTTTGTTTTGAATAAGTTTATATCATTCTCTAATAAAACATATCTAAGAACTCTCTATGATTGACTATTTTTCTATGCTTTGAACTAGTTTATATCATTCTCTACGAAAATATCTCTAAAAATTCTCAAAGAAGGACTATTTTCCTATGTTTTGAACAAGTTTATATCATTCCCTAGGAAAAGATCTCTCAAAAATCTCTAAGAATTTTCCTAAGTTCTGAACGCCCCTCCGCCCCGCGCGCGAGAAAGGGCGCGTGATTCTGGATGCAGGGCGACGGCAGCAGCGCTTCCTCACGACCCGCGCCGACGGGCCGCAACCGGCCGTCCATCCGCGCGGCGATATCTTTTTGCGACATGGTCCCTCTCCTGGTCGACGCTACACCTTCGGACAGGTAAGAGTCGATGCGAACCTCGCCCAGCGCCGGGAGCGCCCCCGATGACCATCCACAAGCAGCCCGTCAATCCCGATCGCGCGCCCCTTGTCGGCGTGGGGCTTATGCTCTGCGTCGCCGTGTTCAACGCCGTGGACGCGGCGATCGTGCGCGAGGTCTCGCCGGGCGTGCACCCGTTCGTGATCGGGTTCACCCGCGCGCTGTTCGGCTGTCTGGTCGTGCTGCCCTTCATCCTGGCGCGACCCCGGGTGCTGCGGTCGCAATTCCGGGCGCTGCATGCGCTGCGCGCCGCGCTCAAGCTGGCCGCGCTGATCGCGTTCTTTTACGCCTTTGCGGCGGCGCCGCTGGCCGATGTGACCGCGATCGCGTTCACAACGCCGCTTTTCGTGACCGTGGGCGCCTGGGCGTTCCTGTCGGAATCGCCACGCCGGATCCGGATCGTCGCCATGCTGATCGGGTTCGCCGGCGTGTTGATGGTGGTGCGCCCGGGCGGCGCGGAGGGCGTGGCGCCGGGGCTCATGTTCGCGCTGGCGGGGGCGGTTCTGACCGCGGTGATCCAGCTGATCCTCAAACCCATGTCGGGCCGCGATTCGACCGAAACGCTGGTGGCCTCTGCCATGAGTTTTAACTTTACAAACAAAAATAGCTATGTTTTCTTTGAAGGGAAATGATCTCATTCATCTCCACTATTTTGAACCAATGTCCAAACCCAGAACTGTGGATCAGAAACCCAGTACAAACATACAAAGATGCTGTAAACTAAGAAAATGTTAATTACAAGCCATTGGATCCATTCAACGTTGTATGTATTCGCTGTGGAGAGTGCCATTTTCCCGAGGAAATAATAGCCAACAAAGGATATTCATTTGGAGGTTTCTGCTTGTTGGTTCGAATTGCGTTGCCACCCACCTTCACAATCCTCAAGCAAATTGTGGCGAATGAGAAGAGCTCAGAGCATCGAAAATCGAGTTATGAGCGGGTTTTTGTTGGGTGTCAGTAATTTTTTCTGTATTTATGATTATTTCATGATTATGTATTTATGGTCATATATCTTAAAGATTTTGAAATTAAAATTGGTAATTACTATTTACTTTTGTCAAGAGCCCTTCAAATCTTTGGGCTGAGGTAAAGTTGGCTTGAAATTTTTTTTTGCTTATTTCTGCTTAAACGACAACTTTCAGTTGAACCTTATTTTTAAAATATCAGGCAAGCCCAGGCTGTCTGGCTTACCGGAATGTGGCCTGCTCTGTTTATGCTCGTCGCCTTATTCCAATTACTTGAAGCAGAATGCCAACTCAATCAGCTTTCTCATGCGTTTAGAAGTTAACAAACTTATAATCTGTCTCCCGTCATGAAGAAGGGAGAATTTACTGTAACCAGGACAAGTCCCATCGATAAATAGAAAAATTTACAGAAGCGAAAAAGCGGCATTTTCCCACAGGTCCGAAAGTGCTGCCGTGATTTTCGCTGGGTTTATCATTTGTTTTTTCGGACTTGGGATTGATGTGGAGAAATGTTATCAGATGCCTCTTAAACTTTAAAAGTTATGTCATTGCTAAAGAAATTGGAGCTTATCATATGCTCTTTTCTAAGCGGTGACGTTAGAAAGTTAACCTACAGCAAAAAAATCAACTTTTGAACTAAGACAGATAGAATTTTTTTCGATGGAAATCGATAGCTCTTAATGAGCTGATCAAAGCATATATCATCCATTTTTGATACAAAAATTCCGTCATGAGATATACTAGTTTGAAAGTTTCAAGGGGTTGACAACTTCAGTAGTAGGGTACAGACTGAAACCAAAAATAAGCCGATATCAATTGTTAGACATGTAGGGGACTTGTAAGGAAAGGTCGGCTGTTAGCTCAAAGGGCAGTGAGGGGTTTGTAAATTTGGTGTACCTATTATCTGTTTCCAGTGTATTTGATGATAAGACCGAGTTGGTTCCAGGGGTAAGACATGTAGGGGACTTGTAAGTAATAATCGTCTGTTAGGCTACACTCATCTTCAGTGAAGAGGGGTTTGTAACTTTTGCTAGTTGGTGTAGCCTGCCCATACTCATTGTAACCTAGAATTAAGTGTTTAGACAACGGGTACAAAAGTACAAACGATAACGTAAAACAACGTGGCAGTTTTGTAATAATTAATAGAGTGTCATCTATGGTATTTTGATCTTATTGATGTTAAAAGTAAAGATCACCATTTAAAAGTACAAGAATTAATTTAAAGCGAAAATTTAGGAAATGTACTATTCTCTTGGTAGTTTGAGGTTGGTAGACTTCAGGATAAGACTTCTTGTCCAGTGGACAAGAAGTTTCTAAGAACAGTGGAATACAAAATGGAGTGTTTCGAAATTGACAATGGAGAATATGAACAGAATCATTTTGAGGAGATTGTTTGCGAAGTAGCAGAAAATGCTTTAGAAAAAAGTCAGAAACGCAGATAAAAATACTAGCAAAAACGCTTCAACCTTGGTATAAGAGAATTGTATAAAAAAAAACAGTTTCACAGTAATAGATCTTACGAGTATAAGATGAAAATATGGAAAATAGAAAAGGTAAAGTGTTAAAAAAAATATATATGTGAAATTAAGACTATAGATAATAGAACAAATGATCTCAAAGACGCAGCCAAACGGAACGATAGTGAAATCTTATATTGGCAAGATAATAAATCAGGAGGAAGCCGTCAATCTGGAACTGTCTCAGCTAAAGACTGGAAAGGCGCGTGAATAAGGAAAGCAATAAAGAAATATGGGTAAAACATATTGAGAATGAATTAAACCGTCACAAATTTGTAGGAAATGATACATAAAAGAAAAAAGAAAACGAAACTCCGACAACTTGTCGGCCTATGTAAAGGAAAATTTATTTTGCGAGGAACTAGAGACAGCATTACAAGGATTGAAAAATAATAAGGCCTCATCTTCTGAGAGCATAGTAAATGTGTTTTTCCGCGTCCACACGCGCGTTCCAACCGGCGTGAAGACTGTATCTGGTTTAAATATCCATAAAGATAAATCCGAAGCATCAACCCCGGATGATAGCCAGGACGACCCGTCGCTTCCGGCCAATCTCACCATAGCGGAAGCCGATCGGTTCTTGAATAGTCTTTCCCCTCCTCCCGGTGAATCTGGGATCTTTCGTTTACCTACACCAGAAGAATACGTGTTCCTTTGGAAGACAGGGCTCTCAATATCTGTTCCACCGTCGAGCAACACGGCTATCAGCGAGGGAACTCGTCAACAAATCAAAGCGCTTGACGCCATCACAAACATCGATAACCAGTATCGTTACCGGAGACCCATACCCGCAAATACCGGGTCGCGAGACCGCCTCAACCTCTACAATGTCATCGGAAATGCCTGGGAGTGGAGTCGATCCAGCGGCGGTGCAACAATCAAGGCTGGATGGAGCCACAACTCCAGAGGACGTGCGGGCTCAAAATCTCTGCTAAATACCTATCGCGTAAACAATGAACCAGTCACCGTCCGCCCCGTTTTTGTTCCCCGTTGACGCTAGGGCAACTCAGTCTCCCCCTGACTAGATTGCAAATCCAACCGCAGCGGCAAAACCGCGACCGCCCCGAAAACGGGTCTGAGGTTCCTTCACATCCGCCGCCCCCCGAAGCCGTCTGGGCTCGGCAAGCTCTGACAAGGACCGATTCGCCTTACCATTCCAGCACGATTAAGCGCCTTCTCGAAGTTTTCACGAGCATCCTTTACGCTCACCCCACTGGCTGTCTAGCAATTAACCATCTGCAACTGAAGCTGCAGAAAAGTCAACAGGGAAGAAACTGTTGTGGCCGAATGGCCACAGTCTGGGCTTTCTAAAGCATGCCATAATATTACTCTTGCTAAACTTCTCGGGGTATGGAACACGGGGTATAGGCTTCTGCTACCTCATACATGGAGATTCGTTGGCCTGGATGAAGGCTCAACCCCTCATTAAAGTTGCATCTCAACGCTATTTGAATTGTCTATAGACTGAAATATATTAATGTTACAAGCGATCCGAGCAATGAGGTTGGAAGATATTTAAGATTACCCCATTTTATTTGCAGTAGTTAACTACTTGGATGTCCAGGTGACTGTCATGATTGTCCAGTAACAGTAAAGTATGGTTTCTTTTGGTGATCTCGTAGCTTAAAAAAAAGTTTTCTTGTCATCAAGAAGATTTCAGAATCAATCCAACCACTTGGATCAGCTAGTCCCAAAGCACCCTGGGGGACTCATCTCTCGCCATCCGTAGTTGGAAATTAATCCTCGGAAAGACAAAATCTGGTGGTACGTGGTTACCTGTCACACTAACAAAATGGAAATTGTCACACTAACCAAAATGGTTTCATTTTGAACATGTTCTGCTGATGTCGTCTAGGTCACTTGTTTGTGGCCCCTCATATACGGAATAATTTCTGTTTGTTTTATATTTAATGTTGCCCCTTACTTTCAGTCGAAAAAACTAATTTTTTATTCAATAACATTAAAGCGCAGTGAGTTTTTTTTTTTTTTTACCACAAGCTTGAAGTGCAATGGAAGACATTTCATCTATTAAACTAAACATGTCACGTTAATGGAATAATTTAGCACGAATTAAATAGTTTGAAGCTACATCAAGTGTCAAAGTTTTCATCATACATTTTAAATTCAATTTAAATAATAATGTTCAATTCATTTTTCTGAATGTTCCCCCATCAAAAAGCCCCCTTATAGAAAAAAATTCATGTTCGTGTTGTCTACAGCTCTTTCTGGTACAATAACCATTCTATTTAACAATAACAACATCAATTAAGAAATAGTACAGTAATATCAACTTAATTGACATACAATTTCTTTCAAGATTTGTCATGAACTATGGAGCCAAAACCCTGCTTTTCCCCACTTTCATAAACTAAAATTAATTCTGTTCCTTTGTATTCATGTAGCTTCCGTCTGGAGCAAAATATGAAAATGCAGCAGAATCCTGGAGAAAAGTACACCTGCCACAGTTATAAGATGATGAATCGATTAACTGAGTTAGGAGACTAGGACCGTTTTAAAATATTGTTAGTTTTATTGGTCATATTTTAATGTAAGCTTCTTTTATATATAGTTGTGTTTTGATGAAGATAGCCCTTGGATATATGTTCAAAGTATTCATTCA
Source organism: Alatinidae sp. Z8VKAUB7J3 (assembly GCA_010016025.2). NCBI lineage: Eukaryota > Metazoa > Cnidaria > Cubozoa > Carybdeida > Alatinidae > Alatinidae sp. Z8VKAUB7J3. Next base: position 230,313,965 of record JAAAKM020073195.1, read on the forward strand.
AAATTATAATTCCACTGCGATACGGAAAAAAACTCCCTATTGTTCTACTTGTTGTTTGTGCTTATGATGGAAATGAAGTGTGGTCTTCGTTGCTATTTGAAAATATAACTAATATTAAGGTATTATAATACATTACCTTTATAAAAATGTTCTTTTTCATTTTGGTATTATTGCTATAATCATACAACACAGATTTTTAAATTCTGAAATATACCATCTGCTTTACAACGTTTTATCTGAACAATTTTCAGCAATTAATTGATTCTCATCAAAAACAGCTGTTTGTGAATTAGTCATTTATTTAAAGAAAATGCGCATTACACTTGAAAATACTGTGCGCTTCCGAACAAAAAATTCAAACAGCATATTTTATGTTCTTTTGCATCAGTATGATTTCTAAAGGTTAATTAAAAAAAAAAATCGGAGAAATAAGGTGCAACTTTATTTCAGGAATATCGATTATTTCACAAAAAGAAGCCGTAGACGTCGCTACTTTTATTTTAAAATCTTTTCAAAGGGTTGCGCACTGTCTGTTGGAGGTGCATATGACGGTGAGTCTTCTTCAAATCAAAACAAATCTACACAGCACAGGTTACTATGAAAAAAGCTACACTATTACAAAGATCAAGCTGCTTGACAGCGGTTTGACGAAATAGTAAACACACAAAAATCGCCCTGAAGGAATAAGTAATACAATCTACAATTTTAAAAAACTGTCAAATTATTCCACAAACACTAGTTTCAGTTGATAGCACGATCTTTAACGGCCTATTTTCCTCCTCCAGGCTGATTTTAAAGCTGCTGCAACAAAAACATCTAGCATGGCCAAGACACTCTTTCCTACTATACCGTAGTTGTGTAATTTTGGTCAAGTATATTGTCGAGAAATTTGATCATAGAATCACGATTTTACTGGACAAATTGGTGGGAATTCACCAGATGGATATGCTTGAGCTAGGCCATTGGTATACACATTTGTTTCTGTTGCACCATGTCCATTTGGAGTTTGTGCAGCAAGACCAAAGGTAGGTATTGTTGGCGAGGGGATGCCACTCATGGCACCATTTAATTGTGTTTGCTGTGGTCCTGATGGTGCATGAGCCATAACTGGACTTCCTAAGCCATTCAGTGATGTTGGAAGTTGTGCTGCTAGTGCCACTGGGCCGAGGTAGGTACCAGTAGGAGTTGTTGCTGCAACAAGGGCGGCTTGTTGCTGCATCAGTTGTGATAGTGCAAGATCATACTAGAATAAAAAGGAACATAAGAGTAATCGGCTTTGTATTCCAAATAAAAGTAGATTCCAGGTCTATAAAATACATAATAAGTTAATTACATTCATAGTAAGTTAGTGTAACAGAAACATTCTATGAAATCGTGGGTAAGAAAAAAAACTTACTGTTTGTTGATATGCGTGTCTGGGATAAATCCCAGCAGCTAGAGTGACAAAAGTCCCTTAAAAAATAAAAAATTTCATTGCTTTTAGATAAAGTTTTTATTCATATTGTTTGATCCCCCTCCATCCAAAAAAGTTAGATTTTTTGCTAGATTTTCTCACTCCTCAAAAATTTAAATACTTGAAAATGAAGCTAAATGCGTCAATCTGGTATAATCCCACTCAATATATCGAACTATTAAGATTTTTGTGAATATAATCGATGTACTAAATTTGTTGAGAACCTCAAGGAGTTATAAACCCTGATTCTCTTTAAACCCTGCGATTAGAGAATTTTCCCCGTAGGGAATAGCCCCCTAGTAAAGATCATCTGGAGAATTCCAATTCTGCTGACAAAATTTCTCCCAGACAATACCCCAGGACATCTCCGCACATAAAATGGGGTCACTAACGAAAAAGTAAGCCCAATAAAAGAATTTCGTGCATGAATTCTGGCAGATCCCCTTCAGATTTTAAAATATCCCTTGAAAAGTTAACCATATGAAACTTTCATCCCAATGGAAAATTTTTCCTATCGAAAATCCATCCCCAGACCCCCCTGAAAAACGTCTGTATACTTTCCAATTACTAATGCTACATGTAAACAATGGGCAAATTTCATAGCTTGTAGCCCTTCCTACGGAGGTAGGGGAGGGGTTGTGTCATCCCCAAAGACTTAGTTATGTGATTTTTTGAATATATGAAAAAATAAACTATCTCAAAACTTGAATCTTTGAGGGGAAAGCGTTTGGGAGGGGTGCTTTTTGCCCTCTAATTTCTGTCACTAAAAAAAGCTACTAGAACTTTTAATTTATGTTCAAAACGGCGGTCTCTTAGTCTTATAGGATTATTCGTTCGACACGATCATCCCTGGGAAGAAAAAAAACACACTTCCGTGATCTTTCTCCTGGCAAAAACACAAAATTCCACATTTTTAAAGCTGGTAGCTTAAAAACCCTACAATAGGGTTTTTGGACACGTTTGATCTGATGGTACAATTTTCAATGATATTCCTTGACTTTTGGGGGATATTTGCCTCCTTTTTTGAAAATCTGGTAAATTTTCCCACTATTATCAACTCGCCGCCAGTTACGGGATCTGGAACGCCGTTTTCAGCAAGATATTGATGGTTGTATTCGTGGTTTAAAATCCAGCCGGCGGCAACGTTCCTATTTTCGCCAATGAGCGAATAGGAGTCTACTTTTGAGCCAACGCCCGATAAACGGTAAGAGGCGATGGCGATCCAATCGGTTCCAAGATTATCGACTTTAATTAGATTGGAGCCGGGAGGTATTAAAATAGTATAAGTTTCATTGATAGCGGCATTCTGGTTTAAAACTAGATTTCCGTTGAGGTAGATGGAAATTTTAGGGTTTTGACTAGCTTCCGAACCCGTTCTTACAGTAAATTCTCCTTCTACCGGATAGGTTACCATAAAACTGGGCGGGCTTCTTAAATTCGTATTCCATTGCGAACCATAAAGGTATTGTCCTAAGCTTGGATTGGCGGGATCTGTACTGCCATTATTATTGACCTCTATGCTTTCATCGCCCCGGACGCCCCACCCCAAACTAGGCGTTAAAACCAAATCGCCTGGAGCCCCTGAGACATAGGAAAACGTTGGTCGCATGTTTTCTTTTAAAAAGGGAATTTCAGTCGCTACCGTCGAGATAGGGGCGAAATGATAGTACAAGTTACGCGGATGCACATAGACGTCCCACCACCAACTCATGGCGGTTCCCATGCCGCCTCCAAATAAGGCGCCCCACATAGCGTTGTGAAAATGAAGCCCATCTGGGTCGGCATTTGACAAGCCGGGATTTCCACCCAATCCGAATTCTCCTGTCAACAGAATTTGCGATTGCTATATGTCACTTGGTTAATACCAAGTGCCATAAAAACCACAAAATGACTATAACGGTGAATTTTTAATAATAATTTTAAATACTGAATAAAAAAAAACTGGCCGTCAAATCATGTTGGCAAAAAAAAAAGAATCAAATAAAATAGCTGGAAATATTGCTTAAGAAATCGTAGAGTTTTCCCTTCTAATTTTTCATTTTTTAAAAACTTTCAGCAGTTAAATTTGGGTTGAATCCGTATTAGGCCCATATTGGGGCCGTCTTTTGGATCCCTCTAAAAATGATGTCGTGGCTAAATCACTGAGTTGTATTTTCAAGTCAGTTAGTTAAATTTGAAAGAAAACATAATGGGGTATTTTGAATAATATTCATCCTTAAAGTTTAACTCTGTCATAGTGTCAAAAGAAATATTATGACTGGATATTTTGACTCAGAAGCTGTGTCTGAGACCTGTGATTCTGACGCACAAATAGCTTTGCTAAAGTTCAGTTAGAGTGATTTAAAGTGTGTGTTGTAGCTGGGTTACCATACGTTGTCTTAGTATTCTTTTGACAAACAACAGATTTATGGTCGGCTTTTGCGGCTAGATATGAACTGCGATTGAAAAATTGTTTGTCGGAATTGTTACCAAAACTAAGCGCAGTGTTTTATATTAAAAAGCACAAGAAAAATTTAATAGGACATATATAATATTAAACAAAATAAATTCTCTGAAGTGTCTGATATTTATTAAAACTTAGATAAAAAAAAATGTGAACTGGAGATAGGCGAAGTTTTTTCTTCTAGGGATTTAAAAGCACACAATTTCGTGAGATAAGCACAGAAAGTGCAGGTTTTTTTTTACTAATATTTAAAAAATTTTAAACATGGGTGCAGAAGGAAAAATACTTATGGTTATTATTAATTGAGCATGGCAAGTGAAAATATATTTGCATTAGTCTAATAAGAAATTCAGTCTTAAGAACATGCAGTTTTTTTTAAGTTAAAATTAAAGAATTCAGTTTTATCAAATGCTAAAAATGAGCGATAATCTCGGAAAAACTGAGTTTTAAAGACAACAGGGTCTCGTCGCTGAAATATAGTAGTTTTCAGTTTTAAAAACGCATTTTTGTAGAGCCCTTAAGTGACATATTGCTTTCTGTGTATAAAGAAATATAGCTAATTGACTCCTTCTTCATAAGACTAAAAAGTGTATTTGAAGAAACCCAGGTTCTGAATATAAGCCATTGATTGAACCAGCTTGTGATGTTTCTTGTTTTGTTAATAAGTTAATAATTTTTACTTCATGCTCTAATGTCATGTTTTAAGTATGGTCAGGCTTTTGGATTCTGAAATTAGGTCGATTTGGTCTAAAAGAGGAAGATTTAGGCTATTTCTAAAATTCAATTGGCTAATGTCTTTCTATGAATTTAAATTTCGCTTTATAAATTTCAAAAGTGTGTCCTTCAGTATAAAAAGGTGTAGTTGAAATTTGTCATGCTAAATGACATTGCAACCGTCAAAAAGTAACTCTAATTCCTTGAGGATGGCTTTCAAACACTTCTTGAGTACAGCCAGCGGATCAGCGCATTGGCCCGGGTCGAGCGCGTGTTTTCCAGAATGTCATCCTCATGGCTCAGCCCCAGATGCTCGATGGTGTTCTGCAATTGATGCACCGGCTTGGTCAGCACCATCGGCACCAGCCAGAAAGTCAGCAGAAACGCGCTTCCCGCCATCAGTTCGGCAAAGCCCAGCATCAGGTAGATCACCAGATGAATGCGCGCCTCGGTGATGATCTTCGCCTCTTCGTTTTCCTTGATATAGGGCTCGATGATGATGCCACGCGCGCGCCGCACCAGCCCGACCACCCGGTTGCGCCAATAGGTGATGCCCGACAGCCAGAGCAGGTAGCTGCCCAGCGTATAGGGCTCGCGCACCAGCTCGCCATCCCGCTCCCAATCCTGCGTGTATTGGTGATGGGCAAAATGCATGACCTGGTCGAAATCCCGCGGGAAGATCATGAAGAACCCGATGATCCGGCCGAAAATCTCGTTCAGCTTCCGGGTCTTGAACACCGTCGCATGGGAGAGCTCATGCTGCGCGGCATAAAGGAAATTGATCAACACGCCCAAGAGGAACCCGGTCAGCAGAACCCACCACGTGCCAAGCGCCTGGGCGTGAAACGCGCCGACCAGCAGGATCGCGCCCACATGGCCGCCCATCTGCACCCAGCCGCGCGCATCAGAGCGTTCGGTCAGGGCGCGCAGCTCTTCCGGTGTCACAAGTTTGCGGCGTGAAAATGTGGCGTCCAAGGCGAGTCCTCCCGTTTTGGCGGAGATTATCCCAAGATTAATTTGGTGAAGATTCAGCCACAAATCAATAAATAGTACTAACTTACATGTGTGCAATAGATTTTTAGTAATAGAGTGTTGTTTTATTTCTCTTTCCCAAGATTCTAAGGTCTTCAAAATTTAATAGATTCTTAAAAAAATGACTTTGGAATGAATTTCAGACAAAGAAGAATTGAAGCTTCAGTAACAGACAAAGACCATAATTTTTAACAGAAGAAGAACAAATAAATAGCTATTTGTAGCCATACCTTAGTTTTGAGTAACATGCTGTTATCCAATTTGTATTATCCTTAGAACTTGCAAAATTTTTTATGGAAACCCTGTTTTTTCACAACCTGGATTTTTTCAGTAACTATCTAGGCTTCTTCTAAATTTATCATTGCAAGTCCTGATCCAGGCATCAACAATGAAAAGTATCAAAAAACATAGCCTGAGTAATTTAAAATCAAAATCTGTTGAAAGGATTGTGGAAAAAACTGTTGATGCAAGTTTTAAAGGGCAAAAGTAGAAACCAGATTAATTGAAAGGAGTGGAAAGATAAAATGTTTGAGTTCTTCTGGAGGAAAAATTACAAACTAATTAATATTAATTGAAAAAAGCTGGGGTAATAAATAACAAAAACAGCTAAAAACATACTTTCCTGAGAAATTGCCTACGGATTATTTTGGGTTCCCGGCTGACTGACCGTATCTCTAACAGTAAGCTGTTTGTGAAATATGGTTGAAACTTGCTTTCTAGGGCTGTATTAAGAAAAAGGTTGAGATGGCTAGGACAAGTTTTGGTACTGAAAAACTTTAGCGTAAAGAGAGAGGTGTTGAGAAGGGGGCAACCCTCTTCGTATACGTAATAATTTCTATTCATTTTAAGTTTTAATGTTGCTCCTTTCTGTCAGTTGAAAAAACTGATTTTTTTATCTTATAACCTTAGAACCCTAATTCTTTTTAGAGATCAAAAATGTCCTGATTTCCCAGTAAAATACCTTATAAGTTAACAGTGTGTAGACTGCATAATTTACAGGCCTTGCCCTGATACTCGTGGGGGTTTATGTCAATCCCGAAGGCATAATTGTTTGATTTAGACTGTTTTGAACAAAATAGCTATCTCAAAATTTTGATGGAATTTATTTTGAGAAAATCTTAGTATGTTTTGGTTGTGTTCGACATCACTCTAAATATTTGCTGATTGTTTCACTTTGAATTCTTAATCCTTTTTGAGACCCAGGATCAAATATGCCCCCTTTTCCAATAAAAAACCTTACGTGATAACAATGGGCAAATTACATAGCTGAAAGCCCTTTCATTGAGGGCTCTAGAGGCTACTTCTACCCTAGAGCATTGTGGTTTGATCTTTGGACTATTTTGAACAAACGAGTATGTCAAAATTTCTATGATGTATTTAGGAAAACATAGCAAAGTAGGGGAAATGGTTGCCCTCCAATTACAACTCTTAAAAAGAGCACTAGAACTTTCATTTTCTAGTCGAATGAGCCTCCATCGGGAGTTTCATTTTCTAATCGAATGAGCCTCCATCAAATTTCCCCGACCACTTATTCTATGTGATGAATTTCCAAGTTCTCAAAAACTCCCGAAATAACAAGCTAAACAGGGGTATAGTGCGTGATTTCAAACCAAACAATCAATAGAACTGAATAATATTAAAACCCAATTCAAAGACATCAATTCCAGGTGAGACCGCAAAAACTTTATTCACTAGAAAATCTTTGACATTCTTTTTAAAGATAACAAACCTATGACAGCTTCATGTAAACTCTGGGAGTTTCTTCCTGATCATATTACAAGCCATCAGGGAATGAAGTGAGACCGCAATGACGGAATGTAAGAAGTCTGGAAGGGGGGATGTGATAAAACAATCGATCAAAATAAAAGATATATCATTACACTGGGCAGCAGAAAGGTTGCCATGCAACAGTAGAGTGAAAGAAGTGCACGTCAGAAAATAAAGATATTTCAAACCAAGCGAGGGTCTATATGAAGAAAAGCTATTCTCCATGAAAGTTTCAAAGTGGTTTGAGTGACGAGGGGAAGGCTAATTTCCAAAGAACAGGACAATATTAAGCAGAAGACCGAACTAGACTAAAGAAAAGGATGCTTAGAACTGACCCTTGAAATATGCTTTTTAACCTTCTAAGGATTCCAAGAATCCTGGACCCTTTGATTAGAGCAATATGACACTTTAATGAAAGATTATCATCAATCAAGATGTCTAGGAATAGAACATACCGATCTTTAGCGCTACTTAAAGAACCTCTTGATACAAGTATTCAGTTAGTTCAGGGCAAACTTTTGAGGCTCTTGAGAAAATGAAAAAGCATGACTTTCTTAGATTTCAGTTTTTTCCACTTTCTTGATGTCACAAAATTGTAAAGTATGCCTCAAAAAACGGACATTTAACTGAACAGGGAAATTTTGGTTTTTCTGCCGTCTTGGACCAACCCAAAGAAAAATTGAGACTTCTTGCACATGTTCTCGAGTAAAATAAAAATACATCTTAAACAAATAATGCTAAAAAGAATAAATAGAATAAGAAATAGATTACAAATAGATTTAAAAAAAATTATTGCTAAAAAAAAGTAATAGCAAAAAGTTAGCAAGCATTTTACAGAAGGCATACAAGGCTAATAAAATAGAAAACAAGCAACAAACAAAAATGTTATGTAAAATAAAACTCAGTAAATGTAAAAAAAAGGTGTAGATACGCACTTTTTCGGCAATATTTTACTTAATATTCAATTAAAATCATAGTGAACTATAGAAAATTAATATAAAAAAGTTATATACCCTTTGTACTATAATCTTTAATATCCGCTACAATGGCACCATTTTCAGCTAAAGGATGCATGAAAAACTATGCCTCTGTATAGTTTACTAATACTTTAAAAATAAGTTAGCACATACTATAGGATAACTCAAACAGTATTATTAAACTACTAGAGTGGAAACTGCAGCTACTGTTGAGAAAAAAAATCACTTGCGCCATCTAGCGTTTCGCATTTTTTGTTTGTTTTTCTTTTCTTTTTTTTAAGCTTCGTAATTGTGTTTTTACCAGAAACTGAGATTAGACACTTAAAGCTACATTAATTTTGCCAATTACACTAATTATTCTTACAAAACCACGATCATGAGCACTGGACTCCAAAAAAGGTTTATCACATCGTACTTATGTCTATGTTTTGCTCAATTCTGAGCACCTAGGGATCCCACGTATTTGTATGAGCGTTTAACGATGGCAAAACAGTCCATCGCGAAATTCACCTGAGGCACGGGGCCTGGGGCAGTTGCCTCGACGGCTTCCCTGATGAGTGGGGGCCACATCAAAATGTTGCCTACTACAATAGAGTTACAGTCAACAACTTCGATTATTTTGCTGTAATTCTAGCGATTTGGAAGGCGTTAATCGATTTTTCATGCATATTAGAATGAATTCATCTCAGTGGACACGTAGTACACGTGTGGTCTAAGCTAATAGACATTTCACTTGACTCACATATCTTCATGGTGGTCTATCAGAGAAATAGAATCCAAGCAATCTCCATCGTCTCTAATCTGCCCAACCAGCGGTCAAGGCTGGGGATTCTGGCGACTGGATATCGTGCATTCTAGATCCACTCTCTGGCACACTTGCTTGAAAAGTCTAGATAGCCTATACCTTTTGTTTTGGTTGTGATAAGTATGGAAATTATAATACAACTACGAAAAATATCAGATTGGGGGAGCTTAAAATCTTGATGCGTGTCTGTCAACCATCATTCTATATCCGTCACTCACCATTATTCACAACTAACTAAAAATATTGGTGAGTGGCTCATTTTAGAGTTAAGTTTTTGGCTTTTAATACTTTTATCTCTGCTAATTTTGATCTCATTAGTTGTTGGTTTTTTCCGGCACCAACTATCTGATTTCTGCCGGATAGTCTTAGATAATCGTTTCACACACCGCATATCAAACAGCTATTTTGGTTAAGTTCCTTCCTAAGATAAAGATCGAGGGGGAGGGGGCTGAGAAAATGAATGACGAGCTTATTATTTTCATAGTTTTTAAAGGAAATACCTAAATTTATTTTTATAGGGTATTACCTTCCCCCTATCCCCCCTAGCCTTCCATTTGCAGGTGAGTATATTAATATGATTATTCCGGTACATTTTAACCATTTCTTGGATAACATGGGAGCTCTCGCCCGCGCAGAACCCTTGCCACAAGCTTAAAATAAAACGTTCCTCAGAATGAAGAAATTTTAGGGGTAAAATACTCTTCCCCCTTTCTATATTTTCTGAGGCCTAGCTGAAAATTAGAAAATCTGGGCATTAAAATACATTTAGTGAAAACTCAAGCCCCGTTGTTTTGTCTTCTCTAAAGAAAAATATTTCAAAAATTGTCAGAAATTTCAGAAAAGAAATTTCACTGTTCCGACAGGGTGAAATGCCTAGCAAGCTCCTTATTTTAAGCGAAACATGCAATTAGCTGTTAATTGAGCCACGGCAAACAGCATAAATCTGGAATATTCAGCCCTTAATTGCCAGATTTCTTAGTTTTTCAAATATCCTCTCCTGGTAAACGATTGTTTTGCATTTATTACCCACAGATCAACACTGAAGCATTATCCACAGTCTTGCTATTTTTATTCGCATATTATTATCCGTTGATTTTATAAGCCCTGACATTGCGCAATAGTCCAGTGCTGACCTGCTTACCCCTTCTCTTTTAAAAGGGTATAAAGTTTATGCCAGAATCTTACAATGGTCATTTTTCTTTTCAGTTTTTGTTTTTTTTTGCTTCACAACTGTAAGTTTGCTCTTATAATGCGTACATGATTTAGTGAGCTAAATGCTAACCTTCAGATTGTGGTGTAAAAAATGTTATATACTTCCATTACTTAGTATTTTCTGTTTTATATCTCCTGAACTAAAAAACATATTGACATACAGAATCTGCAGAAATTAATCTTCTGATTGCTAATACAAAGAAAAACTTACGTCAAAGTACATATAAAAAGGAAAGATTAACATGAACAGGGCGTCCTGCTTGTAGTATTCAATTGTTTCTTGCGCTTCAAAACTACTATACAGTATATAACTATGCAGCATATTCCCAATTGGTGACTAGAATTCTTATAGTAATTTCATGCTCCCAGCCAAAATACAAACAGTGTATTTTCTTTTTTTTTAAAGGAGCCAAAAACCACTTCAACACAAAGAGGGGAGTTGCTGAAGGCATTATTAGCTCGATTTTTTAGTTTTAACCTAACCGTTTACTTGCTTCTGAAAAAAAACTTTTTAAATATAATGACGTTAAGAGTAAATAAAGTGCTTAGGGTCACACTGGGCTAACTGATTGGTTAGACAGGTATTAAAAGGGTTATTTTACATAATTATTATTGTTACCTCACGCAAAACAACTTTGTTTCATAGTTTTAAACTCCAAAAGAATTAATAAATATTTTTTTAATTTTGTCGCCGACAGCAGAAAACTTTAGACAGCTTCAATACTATTTTACGCTGTTTGTCATAGCGAATTATTGGCACAAAGCGATTTAATCTTTGATAATCATTTACAACTGATTCATGCCAATGGCGCCTTACAGGATTATAGAATTCCCTCTTCCGGGTATTCCTACCTCTATTTGGAGGCCCGGGGAGCGGACGGAGGAAACCGATATACGAACAACTACAAGAGGCAGGGTGGTGAAGGCGCCAATATGGGGGCAACTTTTGCGATAGGAACAGGCGCTAATCAGGTGGCGCCAGGAGGAATCATTCGCTTTGTAATAGGCCAAAAAGGTGAAAATAAAGGTGGAGACGGCGTCAATGGATGTGGCGGCGGCGGCGGTACAGGTATTTTGTACTTGCCTCCAGGACAATCAGCTTATACTGCCGGCAATTGGAAATTGTTGATCGTTGCCGGCGGTGGCGGCGGCGCGGCTGGCGACTGCTGTACCCAGATGCACAGTGGCGACCCGGCTGAAATTGGTACTTCCGGGAGTAAGGGGGCTAGTTGGGGAAATGGCACCGATGGACACTCAGGCGCAGTTGTCAATGCTGGCGGTGGCGGCGGTGCTTATGCTGGTGGGAACTTGGATAGTGACGATAGTCTTCAAGGGGACAACGGATTTGATAGCGACAATTCCCTCCCTATTGGCGGCAAAGGTGGCGGCGGCGACCAGACCGGCGGCTTTGGCTTCGGTGGCGGCGTCGGCGTCGAGGACAACTGGTTCGAATCTAGCAAAGGCGCTGGTGTGGATTCTTCGTTTTAGCGTGTATCTTTTCATATTAAAATAATTATACATACAAACATTTTTTTTCATAAATACAATTAAAGGGTGACAGTACGACTTAAAATAGGAAAATTTGGTTCCCCGTCCAGCAAAAATTGGGCAAAACGGATAGCTTTGCTTATCTATTGAGAAAGTACTTATTGAAAAAAGTTTAAAGAATAGGAATATAGGTGTTCAAACAAATATTAGGAAGCTGGATGCCATGGTAATGAAAGTGGCCACACGTAGCTTAGGCTGCCATAAATCGTGTTTTTTGACCATTCGTCTGGGGCAGAACGAAAACAGAAATGTTCTCGAATGGATTGGGAAGATTTTGTAGGTAAGGATTTAAAAGAAATTGGAATGTAATGGAATAGAGAAAAGATTAAATTTTTGGTAAAATTGGAGTAGAAAAAGGATTTGCAAAGCCCTATTGATCTGAGGCAACTGGGTGTTGGCAATGAGTTGCTATTAGCAGTATTTCTCATAGAAAAGTCCATGTAATTAGTCACTGCGTTTCTCTTTACTTGAAAATAGACACTTTTTCATTTTTTGATCTGTATTTGCTATAAAAAAAAAAAACAAGGATGTACTATAGGCTTTAGAAAGAAATTGTTTATGCATAGGCCTACTTTTAAACCAAAAACTTGGCTATGCCAATTTTGGCACTTGCTTTTCAAACTCTGCACTTTTTTCACATATGCTTTTAGGAGGTACAAAGGCTATAATCCAAAAGTAGTTTATTACACAACCCGGAAGATGAAATTCTACATATTATATGCGCAATTTTGTTGTTTGCAAATTTTTGACTTCTTAGTCCAATGAAAGATTAAAAGAAAAAAGGCTGTAATAAAATGCTGAAGTAAGGCACAAATAAAATAAATTGAGGTAGAATTCTCCAAATCTAGCCCGCTAAATATTTTGAGTCTAGCAATGATTGAGGATTCTTAATTTGCGATCGCCTCCAGATTCTCACTCTGAGAGTTGGTATGCCTAGCCGGTTTTTTCTTAGTCACCATCGGACATCCGTTGGATTTTCCTCCGTGCACTTTAACATAAATCAAATGGTCTATAATTATCTCTTCTAACCTCTGAGGAATATCTGCATTTGGTTCATCAATGCTGTTGCATAAAAGGACTATAGAGTATAAGTGAAAATAGGAGACAAGATTAGAAATCGAGAAAAACTATAAATATGTGGAAGGGAATAGGGCCCCTGTGAGTGCTATCGGTAGCAATGACTTAAGTAACAGTGGATTTGATCAAATCCATCCAAACTGCTGTCAAGAATATCCTTGGTACAGAGAGCTCCATCATTAATATGCGTTCCCTAAAGGGTATTTTGGTAGTAAGTTTAACTATCCATTACTATGCATTCAGATAAAATGATGATAATGTGACATGCCAGCCCTTCGATTGGGAGTGATGATGCTGATTTTTCACAATGGTTAGGGATGAACAAAGGGCTTTTTTGGGGGGAGGGCATTTTTTGAACGCATTTTCTCTTTAATGTGCGAGTTTATTCACTTTTTTTACGGTTAAGAAACCTAAACACTCATCCGTGATCTTTCTTCTGACAAAAAATACAAGATTCCACATTTTTGTACATAGGATCTTGAAATCTCTACAGTCGGCTTCTCTAGCCTGCTAAATCTGACGGTTTGATTTTCATAAACATTTTCATTAAGATTGAATTTACGTAAATAATATTTATATAATTCATTGGACAGGGTTTAATTTTTTTTCTTTAATTTTTCAGCATTAAATTTAATGAAATGTTGTAAAGTTGAATTACAATGACTGAGACTATTACAATGGTTACAACTCAACATTGTTCATTGGATCATCAACATTTGGATTGTCAACATTGGACAATCCAACATTCGATTGATTGGATTATAAACATTTGGATAACTGGATGTTGCTGGATTATCAACATTGATAATCAAGAAGGCGTTAATTAGACTGAAACGTCAGCTAAGGAATTGAAGAGAAGAAACCTGAAACCTGGTAATTTTTGAGAGCATGAAGGGGTCTTCCTGAAATGCAATCATCCTCGTACCCTTCTCTGAAGTCTTTCAACTTGGAACCATACTGTTGTATATTATTAAAAAAGGACTGAAAGTAAGGAGCGGTGCGGCTCGATAGTAACCAAAACTTTAAGAAAGAGAGTCTTGATTATAATAGACTCATCAAAAAATGATTTCCGATGCCTATTCAAAATATGTAAAATTTGTCAAATTTTATTGTACCCATAAAAAGTTATGGGCCTTTGAAAAGTTGTGCAATTCTGAAAAAAGGGAGTATACACTCCCAAAAAATCACCGGGCGCGCTCCGACGGCGCAGGGATCCGGATCGAGGAGGCAGGGGCATGACGGGCTCCTTCGAGTCGGGTGCACATCGAAGTGTACCCGGACGAAGAGGCCATGTCGTTCACCGTTCCAGCCCGAATCGAAGTTCGCCGACGCTCCGAAGGATCGACGCGCGCTCAGACGTCCCAGCGATACACGCGCATCGGCGGCACGTTGAGCAGCTCGAGCTGGACCGAGGCCGATCCGAAGACGCGCTTGCCGAGGGTGTGCACGACGTCCCGGAACTGATAGGCGACGAAGCGTCCACCCGGCCGCAGGCTCTCCTTGACCGACTCGAGGATCGAGAGGCCGAGCGCGCGCGGCATGGTCGAGAACGGAATCCCCGAGAGCACGACGTCCGGCGCGGACAGCTCGTGCTTGGCGAGGGCGTCCGGGATCTCGGCGGCGCTGCCGTGGTGCACGATCAATCGGGGGTCGTCGATCGTCTCGTTCAGCAGGTCGCAGAACCCGGGATTGATCTCGATCGCGAGCAGCTTCGCGTCGGGGTGCATCGCCTGGAGCAGCGCCTTGGTCGTCCCGCCGGTCCCGGGACCGAGCTCGACGATCACCCGGGCGTCGGCGATCTCCGCGGTCCGCGTGATCCGGCGCTCCATCCATCGCGAGCTGGGAATGATCGAGCCGACCTCCTTGGGGCGCTCGAGGAAGCCCTTCAGGAAGGCGATCGGGTGATCGGGCTGGGGGAGGATCGGGTTCTGCTGGGCGCGGGGGCCGGAGGGCCTGATCTCGGGCAACAGTAGAGTATTTTCTAAAAATACAGTCTTTCTTTCTTTATTTCTATTTATTTCCTGTAATTTCCAGATTTTCTGTTTCAGATTTCAATCTATTTTACTGTTTAATATAAAAAAAAATTCAACTGAAATTTAACAGCTGCATCGAAACTCAAAACGAACAAAAACTATTCCATATATGAAAGGGTTGTCTCCCTTGTCAATATCTTGCTCTTTACACTAAGTCTTCAAGCACTTTAAAAAAGAGCTTGCAATATTAATTAAACGACCCTTGTATTTCAGGAGTCGTTCTTATAAAATCGGGACAAATAGTCAAACCTTAGAGTAAAGAGGATTCAGGGGAGGGGGATTATACACAGAATAATTTCTCTTCATTCTTTGAATATCTTCATTCCTTTTGAGTTTTAATGTATCTTCTCGTTTTCAAATAAAAAACCTTGTTTTTTTATTTAGTTTCAGATCGTTTTTCAAACTGTGCCGGTAAATCTGGGTCACCCTCCGGGAGAAACTCCCTCCCCTTACGGGAAAATACTCCGTGAAGATTTCCTCTCACTTAAAATACACTCTCCCATCTGTAAAATTCCCTCTGAACAATTCCATTCTCTCCGAAAATCCCCCTGCCCCATAATTTTTTTTGCGGATGATTCAGCCTTAAAAATTCTCCTTAGCATACATTATTTGAATAAGACTTTAATTTGCAGTAATTTTCTTGATCTCTCTTGAAATTTTCACTTCTGTGGAAATTTTTTCCTTTTAATTCCAAATTCCCTGAAAATAGTGCAAGGCAGATGATTTTTGCGCTTTAAGCACACTTTTCAGTGATTGCAAAGGTGCTATAAAGAAATCGCTCGACTTTCTACCTGTTATTATTGGGTTCCCCATACTTTGTACCACATTACCACTTTTTCCGGAATTTCTACAAACTTTCCATCGGTTTTGCAACTTTTGCACGCTTTTGAGCTTGCAAATTTGTGCTTTGACGCGCAGACTTGAGCTGCTGCTTGTAATCCTAGGAATTCTAGTACTCTAAACTGTGTTTTTGCCTGTTTTAGTATTACATAGGAAAAGCGCTCCTATCTTGCATTTTTTTTAGTGCTCTATTGTTTGCTTCAGAGAGATCCTTTACTTTTTACATAGCCACCATTGGAATCATCATATCTGAAAATGTATATTCAGAGGTTTTAATGCTTCTGTAGAGATGCTAGTAAACTTGCGCTTTTTTTGCACTTCGGGCGCTCGTAAAGGTGCTTTAGAGCCCCCGCTCAACGTACTTCCCGTCCCCATTAGATTCCCCGTGCTTTAATCTGTATTTCCACCAATTTGGATGCTTCTTGACAGGAGTGTGCACTTCTTATGCTTAACTATAATGAATAACAAAGACTCTCTATAGGAATCTTAGCAAAAAAAAACAAAAAAAAAAAACAACTGATTTTCGGAAAAAGTTTCACATGCTTCCCTTGGCTTAAGGCACAACGGCACCACTAATATTGTCTTAGCTCTATAGAAAAGTGAAAATGAGGTTTTGAAGCATTTTGTGGAAACCGTTTTCCTATTCTTTTTAGAATTAATAAACTAGCTAGTGATGTTTTACACTATCTGTAGAATTCTAAAAACTAGAGCTTTACTGAAAACACCCCCATTGCCCAGACACACAAACACACACACAAGGATACTCTCAGAAGAACCAGGCAATTCAATCGTTTAAATCTGCAATACTATTATAATTATCCAAAAACTTAAACCAGGATCGGTGTTCAGTAAAGCGCCAGGTTTGAAAATTCTACAGATACACGAAAAAATCAAGAGTCAGTTTATTTACAGTCAGATGATTGGTTGAGAGACCATGATTTTGAAGTCTACTTTTTAAAAACAATTTCAACCAAGAATATTTAATTCGGATGCTTTCTAATTTCTTTTTACATGAGTTTTGAGTTTGATAAGCAAATAATAAAGTATCAAATCACAAGAACATTTTGATTAAAAGGAAGAAGGAAAAGCACTTACCTCTGCATCCTGTATCTCTCGATCAGATTTGCTAACTTTTTCTGTATATTTGAAATGCAGTTCCATCAGTCTTTCGACCTTTTCAAAGTCGTTCTCAGCAAATTTTGCCAACAATCTTTGTCGCTGTGGGCCTTGGCAATGACGAAAAATATTGGCTATTATAGACAATACATGCTCTGAAAAAAGGGCTGTTTAGACTTGCATTCAATGAAAAAATAAGAATCGTTTTAAATTATTGTCTATTACAAGCCCAGATGGGCCGAATTTCCGCTTAAGAGAAAAAAAAGAAGGGAAAAACAATTTGACATATAGACAAAATAAAATTGTAAAAAAAATTCTTATAGTAATTTGTCTTGCTGTAGTGACTTATCGGATGCATGACCGTCAAATTGATAAAAGTAAACTAAACAAAATAAAACAAAGAAATACGAACTACAGAGCATCAGTTTTAGAGCAATTATGAAGTGGCATTGAAAACAACCAAAAAGTATTAACCAATTCTCATATCACTTATTTTATAGGTTTTCGATCAATAAGTTCCAACGCGATTGTCATTGATTAGTTATTTCGTAATAGATTGGATAAGTAGTTTCGTATCTAGTTAAGCCATTATTTATTTACCGTGAAATTAGATGCAGTATATCCTTTCGTTTCAAACTTCTGTAACTTTTTTCACCACGTTATTAACGGAAAGTTAAATAGAAGATAATTTACGAAACTAAAATCTAGATCCATACACTAAAGGATAGAATTCTGGGATTTTTAATATTTTATTGTAAATTGTTTAAATTTTGTTGATAAAAATTCAATAATTTGCTGCATTATATCTTGTTATAAAAGTTGTACACACTAACCTTGCTAGATGAAAACTGTCATCTTTCAAGTATACAGACATCAGTTTAAAAGATGACCAAAGTTCTCTAAGCCTTGGACCCAAGCTCTGCAAATGGTTGTAAATAAAACGCCATATCAAGTAGTTGTAGACAGTCCTGCAAAACATAAAACAGATCAAGTGATTTTTGTAAATCACTACTTTTTAGTAAAAAAATATAATTTTTTACTGACAGAAACGACTTAATAAGAGTCGACTTCTGAATAAGTCTTTCTTCATTTTGAAGGCAGAGAACGACTTCATCTGTACATTCTTTAACAGGTAACGGAAAACTTTGAGAGACTTGCAAAAAGGTTCAGAAAGTTTGAGGATTTCCTTCTGGGAAATTTTTGCAATTTTATATCTACGGAACTCCAGGCCCTCTTATACACTCCTATCCTCAGGAAAAGAGGTAAGGCCTTGTGTTATATCTGATATAATCTGAATTTTGTCGTTGATTACTATTTTAATTTTGAATTTTTTCATCCAATTCCACTAGGGGCTCTAGCATCCAATTCTGCCGGGGGCCCCTAGCAGTCAATTTTAAAGGGGTTCTTGCATTCGATTCTGACGGGATCCTACAACCAATTCCAACAGGGATCTCCTAGCAACCGATTCTACCTGGAACTCCTAGCAACCAATGTCACTGGGGGCCTTAGCAAGCAATTCCGACGGAGGGTCCTAGCGAGTAATTGCAATGGGAGTCCCTAGATGTCAATTACAATGGAGGAGACCTAGCAGTCAATTCCAACGGGGTCCTATTAGTCAATTTCAACGGGGTCCCAAGCATCCAGCTCCACCAGACCCCTAGCATTCAATTCAACTGGGCACCTGGCATCCAATTCCGACGGGGGTAGGGGTAAGCATCCAATTCCAACAGGGGTCCTAGCAACCATTTTTAAGGGGGCCCTAGCAGTAAATATTAACGGAGCGCTAGCATCGAACACCAACCTTGGGGGGCCTTGTTAGTGAAGTGGGGAAACCCCAGTTGTGAGGGTGTGAACTGAGAATGTCGCAGTGTCGCGTGACATGCCCCGTGTAGGTTTAAGCCTAGTGTAAGGACATTAGAATTCAGGATTTGTGATATCCTCCGACGATATCCCTCGACAGCGATAAATTAAAAGCAAAAAGAAGAAGTGATCATCTTAGAATTGCTTTAAATTAGTAAAGAATATTACAGTTTTCACACATTTTTCTTCAAACCTTTAGCCTTTCTTTTTGATTTGTCCACAAGCCCTTCCTCTCCTGCAAAGGAGTTTTTTTTCTGATCCTCATGTCATGAGTTATGTACTTCAAAACACTGAATATACGGCTCATATATTTTTAATGTTTGAGGTTCTGTTTGTATATTGACTTAGAGACCAGCTTGAGGTTCTATTCGTATGGTTTTCAGCTAGTTTCTTTCGCCATGGGTTTATTCAGATAAGTCAGAGTCGCCCCGGCTCTAAATGGGTACTAAAGAGAATTTTGAGGAAGGTAAGCAGGAAGGGTGTACGAAAACAAAGGATGCCTGGCCCCCTGCCCCCCATTGCACTTCCTGACTGAAGGGCCAAGAAACAGAGATCAGCACCACCGACAGGGACTGCAAGGTCCAAATTCAATATTCTTTACCTTTTTATGAGAATTTTTGAAAGAAAATAGAAATCCTTAGGTTTTATAATCCATGATCAAGAAAAAGAATATGCAATACGCTATACTTACGTCATTTTCAGCGTACAATAGTAGCTCCTTTTCTTCACACCGTGGTTGTTCTTCCTCTTCTGACAATGAACTAGTTTCGAGGTTTTCACTCATATTGAAATTCTTCTCATGTTCCGGCCGGACTGCGCAACTACTTTCAAACACTGCCTCGAGCAGACTTCAGACATTCAATACATACAAAGCGGACATAATTATGTGGCAAGGAAAATTCGACATAACCAACAGAAATGTTGTCATCACGGGCGGCGCATCGGGCATCGGCCTGGCGCTGGCAAAAGGGTTGGGTGCGCAAGGCTGCAAGGTCATGCTGGCGGAGCCGGACACCAACCGGCTTACTGCCGCCGTAGATTTACTTACAAAGCTTGGGATAGATGCAACCTGCCAGGAATGTGATGTCACAAACTTGAGTCAGGTCGAAGAGTTAGCGGATGTTGCCTGGGAGACTTTCGGCTCTGTTGATATGCTCTTCAACAATGCCGGCATTGGCGCTGGACATACACCCATTGTTGATACGCCAATGGAAAATCTGCACGCGGCTTTTGACGTCAATTTCTTTGGCGTATGGCATGGTTGCAAGGTTTTTGCGGATCGTTTCATTCGTCAGGGCACACCAGCCGGCATCTACAATACCGGGTCTGAAAATTCACTTTTTAATGCTGTACCTGATAACGCCGCGTATCTGGCGACCAAGCATGCGGTGCTGGGAATGACCGATAATCTACGCGAGCAGATGCCGGATTTTGTTCACGTAGGCCTTATTATCCCCGGGTTTGTTAAGTCCGGCCTGACCGAACGGGTTGCTCATCTGGCTATGGACACCGACAAATTTGCCGCGATCATTCTTGAGCAGATTGCCGCTGGTCAGTTCTATCTGGTCTCACATGCCTACAACCTGTGGAAAGGAGGTGTTGGCTGCATAACAAACTGGATGGAAAGTAAGATCTAGAGTCATTGTTGTGTCTTTCTACAATCTGAATCACATTCCAGTGCCGATTATGAGGATAGAAGATAAAAACTTAATCTTGTCAATCAGCCTGCAAGGAGAGATGGAGAAATTCAGTAAAGCCGATGGAAAAGATAAATATACAGCCTTGCGTATCCCTCATTGATTCAATCACCTTGAGGGAATGGCTATATTCTTGTCGTCTTTAGAGGTTTATTTTTGGACAGTCGGCTATGATTGAACAGCCAATACGATAGGACAGCCTTCGAAAATTTTTAAGGCGATGATTGGCTGTCTAGCTGCAGCTGGCCCTGCTGCTGGAAGGGTGAATAATGTTAATCAAGACGAGGCTTTCTTCATTATTTTCTGCAAGAAAAACGGTACATGAGCTTTTAATCTTGTTCCAGAAATTGCTTTGGGTGAGTCTTCACATCTTTAAACTGACTGTTTAATAGTTTATCTATAGCCACAGGGAACCATAACAGGTTGAAACAGGTATCAAAAAAGAAACTTTGCAAGCAAATCAATCCGTAAGGCAATATTCAGTGCATCCGTTTTATTACTACGTCGTGAAATCTATTTCTACAGCAGAACGAAAAAATATGGAACAGAATAAATAGTTTCTTAGAGTGAGACATAGTCACATGTGTTGTGCCATAACTGTGACCCTTGGGTGGCAGTTTCTTATATACTTTTACAAAGGCTTGCTAAAGGATTTCTTGTTTCATCTATGGCCAATAATTGTCCCGTTTTGCCAACTATCTAGGGCTAAACGGAAAGCGGGTCGCCCTCAGTAGGGGTGAGAGGAAGACGTAAAGAAA
Source organism: Alatinidae sp. Z8VKAUB7J3 (assembly GCA_010016025.2). Lineage (NCBI taxonomy): Eukaryota > Metazoa > Cnidaria > Cubozoa > Carybdeida > Alatinidae > Alatinidae sp. Z8VKAUB7J3. Next base: position 230,335,297 of record JAAAKM020073195.1, read on the forward strand.
GATTTAAGGGAAACGAGAGTCTCCTTTGAAGGTGTAAAGAGGGAGGTTTTGAGCATACATGGGATGGAGGAGAAACATGCGTAGCTGTGTTGGGTCCCGGTTGCTAGGTGTTGTGGGGGTTACTAAAGAAGCAGTAGCATTTAATTGTCTATAGGATCTCTCCATGGCAATTGATTTTTTCAGTGAGAATTGAGCCAGACGAGAATGGAGCAAACATTAAAACTTAAAACGAACTGAAATTATTATGTCTATGAGGGGGGTCGCCCCCTCAATATCTCGCTTTTTACGCTGAAGTTTGAATTTTCCTCCCACTCCTGAATCACAAAGGCCACTTAATTAAAATAAATAGCTCTTATTTGAAAGTACTAAAGAAAACTTCAGCGTAAAATGTTGCTCCCTGCTTTCAGTTGAAAAACTTGTTATTTAATTTCTGATAATTTTTTAAATAGTGCTTTAAATCCGGCTCCCCCTCCATGGAAAATTCCCTTCCCCCATGAAAAATTCTTCCACAGAAATATCCTCCCACGTACCCCAACCAGAAAAATCCCCCCTCAAAACGTCTGTATACTTCCAAGTAACCAATACTGTATGTAAACAATGGGCAAAGTTCATAACCTGCAACCCTTTCCCCGGGGACTGTGGGGGCTTAAAGTCATCCTCAAAGACATTTATTACTATGCTCAACCACAAAATAGCTTGCGAACCAAGATTAAAATGTTAGAAGGTACAGTGACGATACAGTGAATTCATGAATGATTCTGAAAGATGGGCACTTCGAAAGACGGAGGAGGAATTGCTAGATATACAGATCTACAGATAATGTAGGGTACCCGTCGACTGTATGTATTTCAAAGAGTAAGCTGTACGAAAAACGTGTATCTATCCTACTTTTTAGGGCTATAATGAGAGGAAGGTTGAGATGACTAGGACAAGTCTTCTGGATGAAGTATGCCAAACATCGTCGCTTTCGACAATCCATCAAGGGTCAAACGGAAAGCAGGTCCTCCCTGAACAGAGTGATAATAGGTCGTTAGAAACAGTTTAAAGGAAACTGAAGCTTCTTGGGTGGAAGTAGAGAGAAGCTTTGAATATATTGCAACGGAAAAGGAGTGTGTGCAGCTATGTTCGGGCTCACTGCATGGATGTGTTAGTAGCAGTATCGACAATTACAAATGATTAGAATAATGACACTTTATGGCAAATAATGACCAGAAAGTTATTTATCTTTAAAGAGTTTTCTTTCTCTTTAACCCTTGTCATGTGAATTAGTACTGAAGTTTATGTGACCGGCGGAGATGGTGATGAAAACGAGAAGCAATATAAATTTATTCAATGGTAGCGCTGAAGTGGAATAAGATCGATCACTTACAAAAAAGTATTAACTGGCGTAATAAACCTCTTTACTAAAATACTCATCGAAAAAGTGGTTTCTTGAACTATTTTTTTCAAGGTTGAGAACCGGATCGACTTTTCCGGCGCTGGCATGAAGGCCGGTGTGGCGTTGAACCCCGGCACCCCGGCCGAGGCGGTGGAGCACCTCCTGGACCTCACTGATCTGGTCTGCGTGATGACCGTGAACCCGGGCTTCGGCGGCCAGAAATTTATCGACATGACCGCCAAGATCCGCCGTCTGCGCGCGATGATCGGCGACCGCCCGGTGCATATCGAGATCGACGGCGGCGTCGACCCGACCACCGCGCCGCTGGTGACCGAAGCCGGCGCTGACGTGCTGGTCGCGGGTTCCGCCGTCTTCAATGGCGGCTCGGTCAACACCCCTGAGGTCTATGGCGAGAATATCAGCAAGATCCGTGCCGCCACAAAAGGCACGTGGGTGTAAAGCACGGGGCACTTCCGCCAATCGCCAAGCGCATCAAATATGCGCCGCTCTTGTTGGGCCAGGCGCCGCTGCGTTCCGCGCGGCGCTTTTTCGTGATACGGCCAGCGTTTGCGCGCCCCGCCCGGCAAAGCCGGGCCGCGCCCTGATGGCCCTCGACGGGCCGGAAGGGCGCCCGCCCGCCTGCTCAGCTGCCTTTGTTCAGTGAGTCGAAGGTTCTTCCCTCAGCCACCAGCTGCTCCAGCAGCGGCGCGGGCTGCCAGAAGAAATCATCCTCTGCCGCATAGGACCTGATGTCGGCCAGGATTCCATCCAGCCCTTGCAGATCCGCCCATTTCAGCGGCCCGCCCCAGAACCGCGGGAAGCCATAGCCGAACAGCATCACCATATCCACGTCCAGCGGACGGCGGGCGATGCCCTCAAAAAACTTTTTTTTTATTTAATCTACCAAGAATTGCTTGAAATTTCTTTGCCAAATTTGGAGGGTTCATTATTAGGTTTGGTCATTCTCATTTTTTGACATTTTTGAATTTCAGAGAATCTCGATCTTCGTATATATTAGAATTCTGTATTCCAGCGGATGCACCAACAAAGTTCTAATCTGTTCTATATTTCACCGCGTCGTAGAATATATCAGATGTTTAGTCGCTGTAGAGTTAAAAAAAATATATAATTTCTCTCCACAGCAAAGGGAACTGAATTCACTTAGTTCTGATTATTGCTTTTAGTTTTTGCGAAATCTTTTTTTGCTTGTCCTAGTAAACTGTTTCTGGAGCCATTCTAGCCAAGTGGTTAGTGCGCTAGACTTGAGGTCATGGGTCCAATTGCTGGTGTCGCTGGTTATTTGGTTTGGATGTAATAATCTTGTGACTTGGATGGTCTTGTGATGTTATGCATAAAAGCAAGGGAATCACTTTGAGTCACTTGACTCCAAGAACTTAAATCTCGGATATTACATCTGCTCAGGCTTGAACCACTTCAACGCTAAATCTCTATTTAACTATAGGTATATTAATTTAAATAATACCTCTATGGGAAATTCGCGACTGGGCCTATTCATTACCGCCCTACGGATAAATTCCTATCTGTCTATCTTTTCTCCACCATCGTTAGAACATTGTCGCATAATCAATCCATTGCAAATTTATTAATAGATTTTACGGAGACCTTTTAAAGTTTATTTTTCATCAATTTTATCTTGTCGATTTCCTTTAAATCCACCCCATTCGGGACGACCTGCTTTTCGTTTGGTCCTAGATATTTGTCCTAGATAAATTCAGCCCCAGATTTTGAATATAAGTCCAGCGGACATTGTCACGCGTCAGCCCAAAAGCAATCCAATCTTTCATCCCTTAGTTCTGCCTTAGGAATGATGTATGGGCGGATGATAGATAGACTTATTTATAAACAAATGAAATAACATCTTTTTTTTACAATCCTAAAAAGAGCTTATGCCAGATTTGCCCCTGACTCACTCGGTCTATCTCTCTTGGCTTTTTCTACAATTAGCCATGGCTTGACGCATGCAACTATTTGATTTTAGCTCAAAAAGACCGAAGAGCACAATAATTACGCATATTCAATAAATTGTTGAAATTAATGCAATCAGCTCTGCTGAAAATGGGGCAAATCTGTTGTCCTGAAATTAATGCATTCAGCTCTTTTGCCCTGAAATTAATGCAATCAGCTCTGCTGAAAATGGGGCAAATCTGTTGCCCTGTGGACATCTGAAAATGTCCAGCGTCCTATTTGATAGTTTGTTTTGCTTGAGATGTGATATGTAAAATTCAGGTGTCCACCAAACGCACCTTCGTTTTCTTTTACAAATTAAGTAAAAAAAAAACAAGCTTTTTTCAACTGAAAGCAAGAAGCAACATTAAACTCAAAGTAAAACAGAAATTATTCCGTATATGAAGGGGTTGCTCCCCTCCTCAATACCTTGATCTTCAATCTAAAGTTTATAACACTTTTAAAAAAGCTTCCCATCAATTAAAACAAGCCACTACACCAATTAAGACAAATTATAGTATAATTTTTATTCACCTCTTTCACTAACGTTTAAGTGTTAAGTATGAACTAAACAAAATGTAGGTAGTTATTTTAACATTTCTTAAGAATAATTAATGTTAATTTCTGTATGTTAATTTGATCAGATACATGGATTCCGCTTGGCATAGACAAGGGAACCCTAAAAACAAAACTCCTGGTAACGAATGTCCTAATCACAAATTTAATTAAAAAGAAGTTATAACAAAATATAACATCAAAAGATTCTTTTAATAGAAAAATTTATCAAGACACAAGCCTATTGCAAGCCATCAGCAACTGATTTTTTAATTAAAATCAAGTTGCCATCAGTCCATGGCTAATTGGAGAAAAAGCCAAGACAGTTGATAGTCATAGTGAGAAATAGATGGCTTCTTCCCTGTAGCAGATGAAAAATTATGAATTTCCCTCTCTATTCAATCAAAATTCAACGGTTAAAATGCTGTATGCAGTACACAAAACCACTATCGATCAAGAATTTTGACTGAATACTCAACTTTTTTGCAACATTCAAATTTCAATACATCTAAATTTTTAAGCAGAGAAACTGAATTGTTTTTTTTTATTATACAAATATTCTTAGTATTAACAACAATAACTTAATGTCAATTAAAAACAGAAAAAGATTAAACTTGCAGAATCCTTTTCCCATTTTTTTTTTTTTTTTTTATAAAGAAAGTGAAGATCGAAAAGCTTACCAAATTATTTATGTCAATTAAGGGCTCATTCTAACGGAAATCAAAATTTATAGTGCCCAGTTTAAGGGACAAAAAATTGGAGTGCAACTAGGACCCCTCCCACGCTCATTTTATTTCAAGGAAATACGAAAAGCCATTTAACATCTAAAATGAGCAGAAATAAAGTCAAAAGATAATGAAAATTTGGAAAGAACATAAATTACTATGAAAATGTCGACACCTAGAAAGGGTAAAACTGAAAATGCGTAGTAATTGGTATATTAGGCAGGGAAGTTTTTAGGATTTTGTTAAGGGGAGGGGGAATCTGTATATGGAAAAGATCTGGGTCATTGCTAAAATACATACTGTGGGTCGGGTGGTTTGAAACTCCTGAAATTATTTTTCTCAGAGTCACTGGATCAAAATTTTGAGATTTCCATTTCGTTCAGCATAGTCGGAAATCTAATAAATATGTCTTTGAGGATGACTTAATCCACTAAATTCCCCGGGGGGAGGACTGCAAGTTATGAGTTTGCCCATTGTTAACATATGGTATTGTATTGACGGAGTATACTGATTCTTTCAGGGGTTATTTTTTCTGATGTTGGGGGGAGGGTGTTGGGTGTTGCTTGAGAGGATCTTGCCATGGAGAAATTTATGACGGGGAAGGGAATTTCCTTGAAGGGGACGCTCCATTTTCCAGGGTTAGTTTAAGAAACGATGAGAAATTAAATGAGTTTTTTTTTTTCAATTGAAAGTGAAAGTTCAAACGAACAGAAATTATTCCGTATATGAAAGGGGCTGTCCGCTCCTCAACGCCCCTAAAATGAACAGAAATTGCTATGAACAAATGAACGTAACTTAATAAAGAGATAATCAAAATAAGGAAAAAAGAACATATCCCTATTATGAGCTTTTGTTTGTTCATCCAACTGAATAATAGAAATCTAAAAAAAAAAGAATTATTATAGCCGGGTCTTGCACCCTCTTAAGACAGGAGCCCCTTTTGCACTTAGATGAAAATAAAATAAATTTCCAACAGTCTTGTCACTAACAGATGTAAAAATTTATTAAAAATCAAAGGGATCCTTTTTTCATATATAAAGTACACAATATTTAAAATAATCAATCTAGTTTTATTAGTCTGGTATGCCGTAACATTTCATAATACTATCTTCCTTCTATACATAATACAATCAAATGTTGGATCATTCATTAATTCGTTAATGCAGACATTACCTCAATAAACTAAACAGAATACTCCAGAAATTATCAACGTTTATCCTTGAAGTCTTATTTAGGAATCAATTTCTTACAAGTTTCAGTCAATTAGAATCAAAAGGAAGGTTCGACCAAGAAAAATTTCCTTTACAATATTGAAAGTAAACTTCAAGAAACAAAAATAATTATCCTAACGAACGATTTTTTTTTCATTCTGTAACCTTTATTTTTTCTTGTTGTTGCTGATGTTGACAAATAAAAACTAAATAGTCGAAAAAAGATACCAATTTTAGTAAATCGCAAGCAACACTCTAGCCTTTTATAGGGTTCAGGTCATTCTTGTTTCTGGTAGATCTTATTTATAAACCTAGATTAGCCTTCTAAAGCACAGGAAATATCCTCCCCCCACCAACTCCCGCAAAGAGATTTAATTCAGTGCGGTTATGTCAATCACATATCTAGAACTTGTGCTTATTGTTTGCATCAAGTTTCACCTCGATATCCCCACTCTAAGCGTTTTCCAACATTTCCAGTTTCCAAGAATTCCATTTCTTCCATCCACACCCAATGTCCCCGAATCCAATTTGAATTAATAATAGAGCATCTGAGACATGTGATCTTCTTATATCAAGTTTCATTAAGACTCGATCACCCATACGTAAGATAGCCTTACATCAATTTTCACGATTTCCCCTCCCTCCAGCCAACCCATGGTTGAATCGAGGAATACAAATTTGATCATGTATCTATTTTCAAATTTTTTTCATGTAAAAATTGAAATCTTCCAGAATTCGAATCCAGTACCTCTCTCATTCAAAGCAAAAATCAAACCACTAGACCAACGTGACACAAATAAAAACAACAATCATTTGTTTTATCGCAAATAAAACTCTTCTCAACTGTCTCGTTCACTAGCAGCCCCCCACCCCAGATGGTTCTTCTCATTTATTTCTCATTTAATCTGGTCTGGTCCCAAGTTTCCAATTTTCATCCTCCTAGCTTGTCTAGAAGTATCAAAACTAGCAAAACCAAAACCGATAGACAGACCGATGTACAGACTGACGGACAAAAATTGCAATTGCTGTATGTAATTACATAAAAAAAAACTAGTTTTTTTAACTGAAAGTAAGGAGCGAAATTAAAACTTAAAACGAACAGAAATTGCCGTTCAGGAACGACTTGCTTTTTGTTTGGTCCTAGATGGGTTACCAAAGAAGGCGATCTTTGGCAATCCTTCATGCACAAAACACGTCCTAGCCATCTCCAAGCCATTTCTATCCATGCCGTTCTCTATTCTCCATGTATGTGCTAGTGCAGGGGTTTTCTCTTTAAAAGAAACACAATAAAATTCTGAAAACTGCTCAAGCCTAGTTTTAAAATTTAGTTTTTTTTTTCTAATAGGATTTTTGGGCTTTAGCTAAGAGTTGCGGCTATAGAGTAGGCCTACCAGAACAAATATTTGCTTCACCACTCATTATCTCCTTAACCCAAGAGAATTTTGCTTTTCTATACTTATTTTTCCTCTCTTAGCCTTTGCCTCCCTCGTTCTACCTCAAGAAAAATCCCCATTTTTATCCCAATAGAATTCTGCAGAGAAAGATATAGGGGAAACTTTCTCCCCTATGTTATTGAAATATTCAATTAATAAATTCCCTTCTTTTTGACCATTCAACGTATAATTTATTATCATTTGAAACTTCCATTTTTATTATTTTTTAAATCTTTTATTATTTTTTTTATATCTTTTAATTTTTTTTTATTTGAACCTGCTATTTGTGCAGTCAATGTGTGAATAAACTCTTCAAATTTTTATACTGATCAGCCTAGGTATGATACATTTCGTTTTTAATTTGTTTGTTAATTATTCTTTTTTGTTTCTGTTTTGGAAACACCCCTACCTCATGTGTCCTATGGATCTATTTCTGAAAGTTTGGCTTACGTAGCAAAAATGAAATACTATATTTTTTGAAAGAATTTACATAAAGCCCAGGTCATGTCTTTGCCTAATGAGGAGGAGAGTAATCAGTGAAAATAACTTGCACCCCCTTATTATGCTATCAAGGTTCTAGTATTAAGCCGGTCAAGGTTCTTTTTTTAATCTGTAGTGACGCCACTGTTATCGTTTCTCTTTAAAGTGAATCCTAAAAATGCTTCCAGTTTGTTTTAGTGCTCCTGTTTTTAAAGAATGAATAACAAGTTTTCAATTGCTATTAAATCACTAAAACTGATACAATGAATTCTTGGTTTTACTTTTTATAGCAACAACCAATGTCAGCAGTTTCATTCCCAGAAGGCATCTTGGTGATGGCTTTAGTCAAAAAGTGTTAATCAAGCCATCCTGCTTTGTCTGCACGGTTGACAGCCGTTTTGTGATTGCTGCCGGGTTCTGGGATAGAACCTTCCGAATATTTTCAACTGAAACAGGTAGGTTCTTTGTAGAATTTTGTCCCTTCCTTGTATTACGTTAAAGATATTGTGGCATATCCTTGTGCTAATAGATTGTCCTTTGCTTAGATAGGGCGTGTGTGTAATAGGGATGATTTGTTCTGGCGATGCCAGTGAATGCAACACAGAGCCACTACTGACCTCCGCTACAGTATACTAACAAGTTCGAACGGTCCCACGAGTTCCTTGCGTACTGATATTATAACCAGTGTGGGTACGACAGGCGTACTACCTATGGGGGGAGTAAGTGCCAAACTATTTAACCCAGGGTACCATGACCGGATAAGAAACTTGGAAAGTAGGAAACACAGGGACAGAACTCTCAAAAAGCGAGAAATTCGTGAGTTGGCTTGACAATTTAACCTAAATCAACTAGGTCAATGAACCTTACATTAACTGTTTGATTATGTTCACGCGTTTTTCTAACTTTTTCGAAACTGTGTTTGTGTTTTTTTTTTGCTTTTTTATGTTTCTATTCGTTTATTTTTTTCGTTTTGAAAGACCTGTTCGCATGTTGTTTGCCATTCTAAAGTTTTGTTCTCGTTTTACTGACTTAGAAATTCTGTTCGCTTGTTACTTACTTTTTGAAATTCGTTCCCTTTTTCCCGTCTTTTTATTGTTTCTGCCGCCTCGGAAATCTTGTCTCTAACTCTTCTCGCCTTTTTTCCTTTCTGTTCACGCGTTTCTGACTTCCTAGAAAGTCCTTTTACTTGTTCCTTACTTTTTGACAATCCTGTTCCCTTGTTTTCGACATTTTCAAGGCTTCCGTTCACGTGTTCGAGTTTTTTGAAAATTCTTTTTGTATGTTTCTGGCTTTTGAAATTTCTATTCCCACTTTTTTGAATTTTTCAAGTTTCTAAGTTAAGTTTCTAAGTTTTTAGCATTTTTAAAAAGCTTTGTATTCTAATTTCATGGCCCTTTTGTTTTTAGTATCGCTCTAAAGAAAATGGAACAAGCAGTCAAATTTTAATGTAAGGAGAAAGATATTGAGGAGGAGGTAATCCCATCATATACAGAATATTTTCTTTTCGTCTAAAATTTTACCATTGCTCCTTACTTTCCTTAAGTTTTTTTTTTTTTTTTTTTGAGCCTTTCGTCCGGTAGATTTTTCTGCTAATGACATTAACTCTCATGTGGTTACTAAGACGGAGACACCATCTTGAGGCCTTTAAAAAAATGTTCTACCAGTTTTACTATCAGTTTTCGTTTATTTTCTTCTATTTGTCGAGCAGCCTTAAAAGGAATAAAAGTAAAGGTTTAAATTAAAAAAGTAAAAAGGAATAAATAATACAAGTATATTGTTGTTGTGCATATGCTGCTATTTCTGTGAAATTGGGTGCAAATTTATTTTTAGTTACTGTTACAAAAAAGCTGAAACAAAGCAGTATTGAAGCAAAACAAGCATCCGTTTTCCTTCCATCGAGTTTTATAGGTCCCCACCGAATTAATTTTTATTTAATTTCTCACTCGTCACATTTGCAGTTGTGTGCGAATTTCGTATTCACCATTCGAAATCCCCATTCGAATTGAAAATTTCGAATTCACTTTCATCATGCTGAAACTGATTCCGAACTTGTGATTTTGTGAAACTTGTGATTTTCTTCTTCTTTTTGTCTTTTCTTTACTATCTTTTTTTGTCTTTTTCCTTTACTGAAGTAAATATTATAAGCTCAACTGATTTTTTCTTTGTTCAAATTCTTTTTTTCTGCTTTAATACCGCTCATCTCAAAACGATTTCTGTATCATGACGTAAATCCCTCTCATGCCCTTAGTTCTTGATGTTTTAGGAAATTTCTAGATCGCCAAAAAGAAAACAACAGATAAATATCAACTTTTGTCAACAGTTTTCCGAGGCCAACAGAGCTACACATGCACCTTCTCCATCCCAATTTATTCGAAGCATCCCTCTTTACGCCCTCCCAAGATGTTCCAACTTCCCTCAAATCTTCTCTTACGACCTCATCCCGGCCCATTCATGGATGAATATATTATGGCACTATATACGATATAATGGTCTTGTGGACAAAACAAAGCTTTTCAAATGAGGACACAAAAGCGCTGTGAAAAAGTGACTACCTTTTTTTTTTTTTTTTTACATCGGTAACAGTAAAAAAGAGACCTTGTTAATACCACCTATCATAGTTAATAAAAAGCACAATTGTTCGCAATAAAACACTATACCTCTAACCTCTCCGAGTGAGATTTCCGTGCGAGAGGATTCGTCTTATCAAGAAATGGTCGACTAACCACAGTAAAACCAATGACAGTGGCGAAATCTAGTATAAAAATTTAAATAAAAAAAAACAAAAAAACATAAACATAAGCAATACGAATTGTAAAAAGTAGAAACTTGAAGAGATAACATACCTATAGAAAGAATGCAAATACAACAAGAGCTAAAAGCTCATATTGCACTTATGACGAGGTAAGAAGAGCTAAGAGCCAAGAGATCATATGGTATGAGCTCTAGCAAAATTCTATGAATCAATAGATGGATTTAAAAGGAAAATAAGAGGCTTAATACCGGTCAGGATTTAAAATAAGACCTCTGAGTCACGTGTCCTTCTAAATATCAAAATTCATTAAGATCCGATCACCCTCTCGTAAGTTAAAAATACCTCATCGAATGTTTCCATCACTCGCGATGTTTCCGGCGAAGGCGTTCAACAAAGCCTGTTGAAGATGCTGGAAGGCACTGTTGCCAACGTTCCACCGCAAGGCGGACGCAAGCATCCCGAACAGCAATACATCCAGATGGACACCAGCAACATCTTGTTCATCGTGGGTGGAACCTTTGTCGGAATCGAAGACATCATTCGCCAGCGGCTCGGTCACAAGACGCTCGGTTTTGGGACCAGCGACAGCGAGCGAAATGATCAATCAGCCTCCGAACTGCTGAGCCAAGTTCAGACCGAGGACATTTTGCAGTTTGGATTGATTCCAGAATTGGTAGGTCGCTTGCCGGTGGTTAGCTATTTGCAACCCATGGACGAAGACAGTTTGATTCGCGTGATGACCGAGCCGAAAAACTCGCTCACCAAGCAGTATCAGGCTCTCTTCCAAATGGAAAACTGCAAGCTGAACTTCACCGAAGACGCGC